>JAJLVQ010000003.1:366629-517048 GCA_030570335.1 Pichia rugopelliculosa | reverse complement strand
TTAAAAATGAGTATTAGCTCACTCGTTTCTTGATGAATGTTTAGTTTTTCTTTATTTAATTTACGATTACAGTATAATTACATAATAACAGTATAATTACATAATAACAGTATAACTTCGTCGTATAAATTATGTGCATAAATAATAATAATAATAAATATTCACAATATACGTTATAAAAATTCAAAAAAAAACTTTCTGTACTACTACTTACCGTACCTTACTTAGGTCAAACAATCTAACTTCTTTTCACGGATCATCAATCTACCACTCAACATATCATTCACAACTGTCAAAATATCCCAATGAACATTGTTACTCTTTCTATGAACAACATCAGTTTCATTCTCCCAAATCTTATCAACATCATTGAAATAAACTTTTGTACCCTGTAATCCACAAACAACTGCATTCGATTTAACAGGATTTAATAATTCAATCTTTTTACCATGTTTATAGATATATTTTAAATCCCTCTCAGCGATAAAATATTCCTCATTTTGATTCTCAAGAGTTCTATTAAACTTTTCATTCACTTTTTCAATCTTTGAATTGATTTCTTCATTATTCTCTTCAATAAATTGACATGCTTTAATGGCAAATCTAACTGAGGAAATTCTATCCATACTGGATGGTATCTTACCCTGTTGAACATGTCCAGGAATGGCAGTACGACTCTCATATTTACCATTGGATGATTCCTTTAAAATATTACTAATAAAATCAGTTGTATAAATATTTGATGCATTCTCATTTCTAATAAAAATTCTACCTGATCTTTCAGCTCCTTTATCATTGGCAAATGTATTCTTTAAAAGTTCAATATCTTCTTGAATACTCTTTAATGAAATATCATTCTCTGGTATATATGTAGCTAATGCACCTGTAACTAATCCAATATATGATGCAATATATCCACAACTACCACCTTGAACTTCAATAACGAAAACTCTACGACGTGATGATGATGCACTCTGTTTAACTGCATCACAATAATTAACTAATATATTCAAACATGTATCTGATCCTAATGAATATTCTGTACCTGGTACATTGTTTGAAACTGTTGATGGTAAACAAACTATTGGTATATTGAAAATTGGATATTGTTTCCTTGCATCCTTTAATTCCTTTAATGATTTATATGCTTCAAATCCTCCAATAATAATCAATCCATTAAGTTCACTCTTTTGTAAATGATATGCAACTGATCCAATATCTTGTGATGGTAATGTTCTATTAGTACCTAATTCTGAACCTCCTAAATTATGCCATTCTTCAACATCAATCCAATCTAATTTCTTAATTGCACTATGTTTAATTAATCCACTAAATCCATTCTCAATACCATATGCTGTATGACCTTTAGATAATAAATATAATACAATTGCCCTAGTTGCACAATTTAATGATGCAGTTGGTGCTCCAACATGAATAATTCCAACATTTAACCTTTTATTCATTGGTAAAAGATTCTTATTATCATCATCAAGTGAAATTGTTAAAAAATTCTCATATAATTCCTTAAATGTTGAATCCCTTAAATTTAATGCATCATCAAATCTTTCCTCTGAAATTGCCTTTGCAACATTCTTAGTTTGTTTAACTGCTTCAATTAATGGAATACGAACAATTCTATTATTTTGAATTCCAATCATTGGTGATGGTGTCTGTGGTGTATCCTCTAAAACTGCCTTAATAGCTTCAACACCTTGAACTGTTGCTAAAAATCTATCAAATGCAACTGCTGTACCACCTCTTTGAACATGTCCTAATTGAGTAATTCTTGTATCTAATCCAATTTCAACTAAACATTTTTCAACATCCTCAGATGTAATCTTATTTAATTTATTATCAATTGCACCCTCTGCAACAATAACAGTTGTCTTTCTTCTACCCTTATTTCTATGTCTAATACAAATCTCCTTTAATTCATCTTTCCAAGTTTCTGAATTTGGTGGTCTCTCTGGTAAAAATGAATAATCCGCACCACAACAAATACCTGCAGTTAATGCTAACCAACCACAATTTCTACCCATAACTTCAACAACAAAAGCTCTAGAATGTGATACAGCAGTTGAATCAATATAATCAACCATTTCACAAATTCTCTCTAATGATGAATATGCTCCAATTGTATTATCTGTTAATGCCATATCATTATCAATTGATCCAACTAATCCAACAATTGTTAAATTTCTATATGGTTCAACTTCTTCATTACTTAAAACTTTAGTTTCAACTAATTCATTAATTAATGATGGCCATTCTGATCTAAATAAATCTGCTCCAGTTAATGATCCATCACCACCACAGACAACTAATGCATCAATACCTCTTAAAATCATATTCTTTGCCGCTAATAATCTACCTGATCTTTCTCTAAATTCTTTACATCTTGCAGTACCAATTAATGTACCACCTAATGATAACCAACCTCTAACATCACCCCATTCCAATTTCTTTAACAGATCACCACCTTTCACTAATCCAGAATATCCTTCATAACATCCGAAAACTTCACAATTTAAATAAATACCCGTTCTAACAACAGATCTAACAACTGCACACATACCTTGAGAATCACCACCAGATGTTAAAACTGCAATTCTCTTTCTCTTAGTTGAACTATTACATGCACTATTTTCCTTCTCTGCATTTAATGATTTGATTAATATATCACTTGTAAAAAAATCATCCTTAGATTTAAGTTCATCCTTTAAATTTGATGTTGGTTTATTTGTAAATCCAATTAAATTACCAACTGGATCAACAATAAAGAATTCAATAATTTCCCTTTCATTAATTGAAGGTTTGATCATTTCCCAATTTTCTTCAATTGCCAATTGTTTAATTTTATCAATTGAATAAGTTAATAAAACAATTCTACCTGGTAAATCAACATTTTTACGAACATCATGAGAAACTAATCTAATTTTTAACACAACACCTCTATTCAATTTATAATTTGGATTATTTAAATCAGGATCTAAATATTCAATAGTTTCTTGAAATGGAATTAAATTACCATTTGAATCAGTCTTGGAAACTGGGAATGATTCTAACCAACATTCCTTTCTTGAATCTTTTGATAATCCTTGACTTGTAGATCCAGTAAATGAGTCATTTTCCTTATTGAAAGTTTTAACAATTCTAAAACCTAATTTCTTATAAAATTTAATCAATGATTCATATTCAGATGTTTTAACAACTGCAAATGATGTATATAAAACATCTGAAGATAAATTCGTCTTTGTATTCAAATCAATTGATTCAATTACACTAGTCATCTTATATGTGTTATTCTTTATCTAGAAATTATAAACAAAAAACAAGATAAATAAATATATAGATGTAATCTCTTAAAAAAAGAATAATTAATTATATATATATGCAACCCATTCAATCAATCATCACATCACTCACCCAAATAATCACTTAATTTTAAAATTTCTGAAAATTCCTCGGTTCCCTTACGTAACGTGCGTGGCCTGTTCGGAATACATTTATCCTTTTATCATGTCGTTTTTCCTTTGTGTTTTTTGTTTTTTTTCTAGTTCCTGTATTGGTTTATTCCGGAAAGGAGGTTGATTATAACTTTAATTATTTGAAACATCAGAAAGATAGGAAATCCAGAATATAATGATTTAAACAATTGTTTATTCGATTTTGGGGATCTTGTTGTCTTTAAAAGTATCGATGTTGAATATCTAACAAATATTGTTTTAATCGGCCATGTTAAAAATTCACAAAATATAATAATCCCATTCTTTAAGAATATAGATTTTGTAAATTGATTAAATCTTGTTGATTCATTTAATAACTGGAAAATTATTGAATCACATGAAAATTCTCCAGTGATATAAATGATGTTGTATATCAAATCGATTAAAAATAGTTTAAAAATTTCAAATTTATTATTGGATAATAATTTGAAATTAACATTAATTCGGTTTTTCAAATTTGAAACTTTCCAAATCCAAATAATATTGGAAAAATATCCCAAACTCCAAGCCAATATAATTTTACAAATCATACCTGTTAAGAATTTAGAATATCTAAATATAAATGACGTTTCAAGTTCATTGATTTTATCTAATTCAAAATATTTAATAATAATAACGTTACTTAACATAAATATAAAGTTCGAATAGAATTTAAATCCAATACCTTTGAAAATTGTAGTAATTGAGTTAAAAGATTTGAAAATTGTCGAAATTCCAACATCTTCTAAATTATTCAATTTCGAAATTTGATATCTTGTTTGTAATATTAAAATAGTCAATTCATATGGTGTCTTATAAATTGTAGGGATTAATTGCCCGGTAAAACTTGCAATGTATTGATTGTAAGACATGCTGGTGGTTAATAATGACTTGAAAAATGTTTCAACTACAAAGAATGTTCTTTGAACTTATTGTTTTTCGCCAAGAAATTTTACTCATCTCGCAGGTAGAATTTTATAAATTTGTACGTATAATTTGTAATTCTTAATTCTATTTGAAAAGAAAATCAACACAAAACACAACAAATTAATTAAAAAAAAACGTAAAACAAACTGAATAATAAAGTATAATTTAAAGCTTAAAAAACAAAATCAATTTTTACCAAATAAAAATTGATTAATTGGTTGAATAAATCTTTCCCAACGACCAACTTTCTTATAAAGTAATCTTTGTCTTTCAAGCATTGCTTCATGTGCTTCAATTTCCTCTAATCCAGTAACCAAATCAACATTCGCAGGATTTGAATGATATTTGGTACGTTTCAAAACTTTCCAAACAACATAGATTGCAATATCAATAAAAATCATCAAATATGAGAATAAAAATGTATCAACTGACCAATAACCTGGCAAAAAAACAGTATAACCTTGGACCCAAACCATTGTGAAAACTAAACATAATGTTAAAATACATGCCCAAGGTTGAAACCAAGCTTTAAATGTAAATTTAGATCTATCCAAACCTTGTACTATGACGGCCTTTCTAAAATGTAAATATGTAACTAAAATAACACAATAATTGATCAATTGTGAGGCAGTAATTAAATTAATAATCCAGTCTAAAACAGTATTAGCATTTTCACTTAATTGTAAGAATCCTAAACATCCCCAACATAATGAAATTAAAACTGCAAATATTGGAACACCTTGTTTATTACAATAACTAAATATTTTAGGTGCTCTACCTTGAACTGCCAATCCATATAAAGTTCTCGATGAACAAAATGTATATGAATTACCTGCACTAAAACATGAAGTTAACAACATTGCATTAAGGATATGTGGTAAAATCTTAATCCCCATATTATGCATTGCAATGGTATATGGAGATGAACCTGCACCAGGTAATCCATTTGAAATTGCATCTAATAATAATGGATCTCTTGCATTACATAGAATACCAACACATAATGCACCACCAATAAAAAAAGTTGATAATCTGAAAAAGACACCTCTAAATGCACCTGGTAAGATTTTCCTTGGATTCATTGTTTCACCTGCTGCCATACTTAAATATTCAGGACCGGCAATCATATATGAAGCACTGATTAAACAACCTAACCAACCTTGAAATCTACCTAAGGCACCTTCATTAAAATATTCTAACATTACTGGTGTATGTTTCCAATTTGTAAAACCAAAAGCTTGATGTTGTGGATTACCACCAACCATTGTAATAAATGTGAAAAACATTAAACCGACTGCTAATAGAACTTTACCAATACATAACCAAAATTCAGCTTCACCATACCATTTAACCGCAGCAACATTAATTAAAAAGTATGCTACAAGTTCACATGCAATTGGAATACCTGGACTATAATCTGCCGTCCAAAAATGAATTAATGTATTAAACAATGTTAATTCAAATGGAATCAATGCACATTCTAAAACCCAAAAATTCCAACTTGCCATAACTCCAAAAGCTTCATCGACAAACCTTTCAGCAAAAATACAAAATGGTGCACCCTTGATAGGTAAATAACAAACCATTTCAGCACAACAACAAGTAATTTCTAAAATTGGTACACACCACATGGTAAATCCTAATAATAAGGATAAACAACCACCAGTTTTTAATGCACTTCCAATATTGACAAATAATGAAACACCAATCGTACCACCAATTGCAATAAGTTCAATTTGTCTACGTTTTAATTTCCTATGTGTTCTACCTTCTTCATACTTCCAATATTCTGCAGAATTGATACCTGAAGAACTTACATCTGTATAGGATTCATCCTTCATATGAAGATTATCAATTTCTTTCTTATAATTCTGTTCTAAATCTGCATTTGTAAAATCATCATTATCGAAACATTCATCATATTCAATCATACCACTTGCAACCTCATCATTTGAATTTCCAACCTGTTTCTCTAATCTGATAATTTCAGCTCTCGATTCTTCAGTCGGATATGTTTCAGCCTGTGCATTCAAACAATATTCATTGGGTAGGGCACGAGGTGGAATGGGGACAAATGTGTCCTTTGCCAGTTGAAAGATGTTAAATTTAGACTTGGTATGTTGGTTACCCCCTGACATGTTAAGAAAGAAAGTGGTAAATTAAACCAAATCAGAAAACAACCAAACATCAGCAACCTGCCCAGTTAAATAGCAAACCCTGAGCCTTTCCATTTAGATAAAATTTAAAATTATTATTATCATCACTCATCACTCTATTGTTCTGTACTGTCACTTGGCAAAGTATCAGATTCGCTCTTCAATTTGAATGTCCTTTCTCGGCCCACCGCATTTTTGCCGAATGCGGAACTGTTTCACCGGGCGTCAGTCTGTTTATAATGAATACAATTACTATATACATATATATGTATACTTTATTATATGCAGAAGATGATGATTGATGGTTAACTAGTTTAGAACTTAAAAAGTAATTAATTATGTACTCATCTATTCATTACATATAGGATCCTCGTAACCCCCTAAAAAACTAAACGGTTCGTTTTCAGTGCCTGAAACGATTAAGGAATCCCATATTACTCCATTTCTTTTTATTCTTAGCCGATTCTACACTGCTGTTGCTTCTACCACTTCCACTCAGAATCGTTCTCAGAGCACGACTGCTACCTTCACTGTATAAACTTGATGACCTTTTCATCGGTGTATCATCAGGAGTACCTCCAACGGTCGATTCGATGGTAGACTGGATGTCAGTATTAGCAGGAGGACCAACAGAGGGACTTTTGTTCCTTCTATCTCCATGTAAAACTTCATCAATATTGGAACCTTCTCTCAGTTTTGGAATATTTCCCCGACGTACAACTGTTGATGGAATACTGACCAAACTTAAATCTGAATTGGATTTAACTAACTGTGTAACTTGTTTTAATGGATGTGATTTAAACGTATCTTTAATAGATGCCGATCTAGGAAGTGATGGTTGTGTTGAAGCAATAGAAATCTCCTCCGATTTATTATCATGTGCTTGTTGATCAGCTAAATTGAAAATACTTTCACGAAATTCACCAGTAACCAGGGCAGATGATAAATCAATCGATTCATTGGTTTCATGATCATCTAAGTTTTTCTTTTCATTGATCGAAGGAACACTATGTTTCTCTTCGGAATTGGAAACATTAGTATGAGATTTTACATTCCTTATAGTAGTACTATTATTAGGTGGTGTTGAGATTGATTGATTAATATTATCGTTCTTTGCTTTATTATCTTTATCTTTATCTTTATCTTTATCTTTATTATGTTCTTTAATATCGTCGAATTTTTTTAGTAATTGTTGAATATGGATAGATTGTAACATTAATTTTGAATCATTAATCAATGCACCAGTTTCAATAAATAATTCTAGCATGATTTCATTAACCTTTTCTGCATTTTCGTCATTTAACATGTCTTTGAATGTCGGCCATTCCTTTAAACTAGTCTTCCTTTTCTTTTCCCCTGTTGCATTATTCTTTTCATTTGATGAGCCATTGGTGCTTTCATTACTATTATTTAAACTGAATTTTTTAAATGAATTCATTAAAAATACTCCATCATCTTCATCACTATCATCACTAACTTCATAACCATCCTCATCCAATGATGCAGTAGTTATTCCAATATTATCAGATTTATCTTTCAGTTTATCATCTTTTGGTAATTCTGATTGAACTACATCATTTCCTTTATCTTTATCTTTATCATTATCTTTATCAGTATAATCACATTTAGTATTTGTTGGACTCAGTTCAGTACCTGACAATAATGATCTAGAACCTTTGGAATCCCCACTATCCAATGGATCAACTTCATTGATTTCACTCGAATTTCCTAAATTGTCAGTTATATCAGTAGAATTTTGATTATTTTCTTCATTATCTATTAAAAAATCACTACCTATTGTAGATCCTGAATCTCTCCTTGTATTTCCTGCAGCTTCCAATAATAACTCCAAATCCATATCAAAATCATCATTATCTTTAACATCTAATAAATTATAAATTTTATCAAATGATTCATCCTTTGATGATATTGAAAATTTTTCTAAATATAAAATTAGTTTCGCCTTTAATGATGATTCCACAATACTTAAAACAACAAAAAACAGTTCCAATACTAAATCATATAATAATGGCATACCTAATTGTTTTGTTGCAATTAATAATTCTATACCAGTTGGAAACAATTTCCAAGTTGCACCAATTTGTCCACTATACATATATTCAACAATTGCCCTAACCGTATTTCTCGAATATGGTAAATACAATGACCTTGGAATATTTACTGGATTGTATTTTGCAGCTGATGTAATCTGAGCATCAGTAGAATAAATTAAATTTACCAACTCTTCATCGAAGGCAGTGGATGGTCCTGAATTATTTACACTATCTAAAAATGTACCATCTGGACTCAAGTTTTGGGTCGAATTCGATTCTGCTTTGAAATCATCTGGTAAAACTGTTGGCATTGGCAAAGCTGGAGGTAATGTATCGAGTTTAAGTGAATTGATTATATTAGATGGAATTGTGTTTTCTGAACTTGCTAAACTTTCAGCTGAACCTGAATTTGAATGGACTAATAATGATGCACTTCTATCAGTAGGTCCAATTTCTGATAAGTCATTCAATGATTTGGTTCCTCCCAATAATTTTGACGTTCTGTCTAATCCAGGTGTTAAATTCTTGGTCTGTTGAAATGGTGTATGTACTGCCGATGAAGCGGATGAAGAAGAGGAGGAAGATGTTGAGGCAAATGAAGTTCTTGACAATGTCGAACCTCTACGTGCATTTGCATGAGCAATTTGCAGCATACTTGCAGAATTCCTTCTTGGAGATGTAATATTCAAATTTAATGAATTTCTTCTTGGTGTTGTTGAATTAATATTTAATGAATTTCTCTTTGGGGACATCGTATTGGAAGGTGCCGTTGTTGATGCATTTATATTCAATGAATTTCGCCTTGATGTTGGTAAATAGGTAACTGAATTGTTTCCAGAATGGCCTGTATTATATGAATTTCTCCTTGAATCAGTGAGTGATTTCAGGGCTCTATTCAATGACGAAGGATGAAATAGACTACCTGAAACTGAGCTATGTATTGAATTGGTCGTCGACTGTGCTCTATGTGTACTTCGACTTGGAGATAAATCGGTTTTGTAGCTGGCTTCTTTCTCTTGAAATGGAAACCTAAAATTAGGTGCATTTGATGAACTATTTTTGGAATGAATTGAAGAATATTCATCATTCTCTACTGACTCATTTGATCCATGGGCACTGGCTTTTGATGATAATATATCATTAACTTTACATTCTATAAAGCATTTTGCGTAAGCACCTGCAAAAATTTCATCAAAGCCATTACCCCAACGTCTTCTACACAAAACCAATGGAACTGGTATAATTGTACCATCAGAACAAACCAAATCAAGATCTGAAAATGCTGAATTTCTTTCAAATGCATTTTTACCAATTGCAATTGCATAAGGTGGCAAAACAGATCGAATTGAATTGATTTGCAGTTGTTGTGCCACATGATATGCGTAACCTGCAAATCCACCTGTATGTTCAGGTAGTGGTTGATGAGGTCTGCCATGACTTGTATTTGATTGATTTGAATTTATTGAATCAGAACGTCTTCTAATGTTACCTTCACTTTGATTTGATAAAGTTTCCTTTCCGAGCTTCAGTGCAGAACTCAAACTTGTAGAACTTGAGGATGTTGAAAATCTTCCCCTGTGTTGATTAATTGACGGCTTTTTGCCGAAAAAATTGGTAAACGGTAATGATAAAACAACCAAACTATCAAAATATACAACAGAACCAGTAGTTTTTTTCATTTCCTGTGAACCTAAAAATACTGCCTTATGATGAGATTCCCAAACAAATCCCCTTGATATCTTATGAGTGTATAACTTATGCATACATGAAATATTTAATTTAGTCCATGAAGAGGTTCTAGTATTGAATATAAACGCAGAAATTTTCTTTTCTTTACCAACGAAACCAATTAATATTATATTTTCACCAAATTTTCCAAGGGTGGAATAATGCATACTTGAAATGCCAGATATATCAAATTCATTCCTATGTGAAATTCTAACACCTTTAGTTGATTCAGTAAAAATTATTAGTGGTTCTAATGAATCAACATTTGGAGTTTTGTCGGATATAAACATTTTCAATTGATTGGAGACAGAACAATTTGAAGTATAAAGTGTATTTTGAGAATGTCTTAGTTTTAAAACTACGCCATCATGAGTTTTATTATCTTGACGTTCCAAATTTTGGAATTCTTGTAAATTTGGATATTTATGGATTGCTAATTTGATACTTAAAACATCAAATACTTCTAATTCTTCAACGTATTCTCCAGATTCATTTATACCACCAGCGATACAAACACCAGGATGAACTAAAGATTTATCAAAGAATTCCATATTTACAATCACCGAGGATAAATGATCAAACCTTTTCAGTATATCAGTATTACCATTTTGGTAGTAGCATTTCCAGTTCTTATCAATAGTATCAAATCTCCAAAGATCATTTAAAATTTCCAATTTATTATCTTTATTAAATTTCACACCACCTGTAATATATATATAATTATCAGAAATGGTCATACTATGAAACATACGAGGTTCAGGTTTGGAAGGCTTTGATGAGGATTTATTTATTTTGTAATGACTCCATTTCCTGTTAATCAAACTTAATCTAAAACATTCCGATGATAAATATGCATTAAAGTCCATCGTCATATCTACCTCATCATTATTCAATTCCTTGATTTTATTTAAAAATGTAGAATAAAGTGTATCCAGTGTAAAATCTGTTGGCACATCAATCGGTAATGTACAACCACCATAAACAAAAACTCTTGAATTGGATATCTCAACGGAGGCGCCAGTTCTGCAATCCAATCTGATTCTATTATCTTCATAATTTGTGTTGGGCATATCCAATGGATAACACTTGTTAGCAGACAAATCCAATGCGCTCATTTTGCAGTTCTAACCGGTGTATTGTTCGATATCTGCTATTGGTTTCCCTGTGTTAACTAGACTTAAGCCTTGTCTGTCCTTCAAATCTAATACGAAGTGTCTACCTAATTCAAGAGAGGCGCTCAATCTAAAATATTAAGAAAAATTGAAAAATAAAAAAATTAACTAAATCCTAAATCTCAAATTTTGAGAACTCAACTTTCAATTTCTTCTCACTTTCATCAAAACTTGGTAGTAGACAAAAGGAAGAGTACCACTGATACAAGTCATCCAAGGGCCAACAAAACATGCTTCCATTGTATCTCCTTAATGCTGTCAAGGGCGAACCCGTTGTTGTTGAACTTAAGACCGGTGGTATTATAAATGGAACTTTAGAAAATTGCGATTACTACATGAATGTCACGTTGACAAATGCTTGTGCTTCATTAAAAGAAAATGAACCTTTTTATAAAATAGATCACATATATTTAAGGGGACAAACCATAAAGTTGTTTAAAATGGGAAATGAATTCATTGAAAAGTTTAAGGAACAACAACAAAGAGAGAAGGATAATAATAATCGTAACTACAACAACAATAACAATAATAATAACTACAACAATAACTACAACAATAACAGACAATATAATAACAGACAGAATAGAAGCTACAATACTAATGCCAGTGCCAATAACAACAGACGAAACAACAGAAACTACAACAATAACAACAATAATAATAATAGATGGGTGAACAAGGACGCTTTTGAAGCAAGAAATTAAATAATTACTGTATGATTCAATAGGATGTTTAAGTTTTTATCCTTCAACTTTTATTTAATAGTTTCATAATTAAATATTGCTATAAAATACTTGTGTGTCTCCTTTCTTATGTATTAATAGTTAACCTTTTTTTTACCTTTACTACAAAAATGAACTCCAACCCATAAATATGAGAGCTAGGTTATTCGGATCAGTAGCTTCACGTATTAACTCACGAACAACCGCTTCATCACTTAACCCATCTGCTAATAATTTCTTTTTAACCGTTTCAATAGCAGTGTTTGCTTGTGATCCCAGGTCTTTCTTAACAAATTCTTCTAATCCATAATCATTCTCTTCTTTACTGTTATTATTGTCATAAATTTGCTGTAATTTTTTCTTTCTTAATGGTGATAACGTCCAATCGTATAGCGGATCGTACTTCAAAATATCTAAAATACCACAAATATATGTTGTATTAATTCTTAAAACTCTCAAAACATGCTCACAACTTTTACTAAACATACCGTTAATAGATGTTACCCCCATGCCATCAACAATATCTCTTGTTAACCTAAATGGAACTGTTTCTGGAATTGGTAGTGATTTACCTTGATCAAACGTAACTCCAAAATCAATGTGAATTGGTTCACCTGATGATTTATCCAATAAAATATTATTGCAATGTCTATCTCCAATTCCTAAAATATATCCCGTTATTGATGTTGTGGCTATTCCATGACTATATAAACTTCTTGATTCAATCCACAAGTCTGATGATGTAAAATTATTGAAAAAGAATTCCTTTAAATTCGGTGAAATCTTTTTACATATTTCTTTAAATACTTGAACCCTGACATTCCTTGATTGATTTTGAACTTCTTTCATTTTACTTCTTGCACTATTTATATCCAATTCATCAGTATCATGTAAAGATCTCAAAATATCAATTAGCGGTATCGAATTTGGAACAAACTCAATAATACCTGCATTTGGTCCCAATGGTAAAACATTGTAGGATCTAATTCTTAAATTCCTCTTTCTTGTTTCGACATCTTTCCACAATAATTTATTAACTTTCTCAAAAACCTGTTTCATAATTGAATCCTGTCTAAGATCATCATTGGCCTTCAATAAAATTTTTTGTAATTCACCATTTGAAATTACTAGAGACATAATTTTTGGTTGACTCACCCCTGATTGAGCAATCGTTAGGGAGTTGGCCACTTTTGTTATGAAAAAGACATTTTTATCCTTTTCATAAGATCCAATTTTACAAATTGGAATATCCTGAACGGGTGAAGGAAGTGATAATGTAGGTAAAACATCTGACCACCAATCACTATCAGGTAATTTGCTTAATAAAAGTCTACCCCCCTTTTTAGACGCATTGATTTTGGTAATTGAAATAGATTTATCTGCGAATAAATCAATAGATTCAAGAATATTTGGTATCCCTTTAACATTGAAAGTAACGTTTGGATTACTTAGTAAATTCCAAATTTTATTGGCCATTTTCCCTCTAGAAATGGCAGCAGCATCTTCAGACGTTCCCATTGTAATTCTTAACGATTTTAATAAATAAAGCGTATGAAATGGATGTGATGTTGCAATGTTAATAATAAGCTTTCTCAATAAATTTTGAAATGTTGAACTTTCATCCAAAAGTTTAGAGACAAGTTGACTGTTCCATGGAACAAAATTGAAACTTGGTAGGGCCAATAATTCATTTTCATCCAATTCAATGTCATTATGTTCAATCCATAAGGAACAAAATCTATCAATATCGTTCTCAATATAATCGTGATCATCAAATGCAATTGACTTAAAATAAAAATTAATTGCTTTTACTATATAATTATTCTTTCCTAATTTGACAGTCTCCAATTCATTTGATAACAATTTGAGCCGACTTTTAAGCCTTGTGTAATCTTTCTTCGCATGTTTTTTCTTCTCATCGGAAATTTCCTCTTTTAAAAATTTTGCTAATGCTTTCATATCATTATCAATTGTTTTTATTGATTGCTTTAATTTAACGATTGCAGTATCTGATTCATTTGTAATTATTTGCTTATCACAAAATTTACCAAGAATATGATAAGTTAAACCCAAATCTTTATAGTATTTCGAACTTTCCACTTGCAAAATATGAGAAATTGGATCAATATATTTGGTCATAATTACATTGGATGTTTGCTCCTTACATTCATCACACCAATTGGCTAGAGTCGCCATCAAAAATACTGTACTAACTTCAGTAATTTGTGAATTTTCGATTTCAATTGGAGCTAGATCGTCAGTTTTGATGATATCTCTCAAAGTTTGAATTGGAAATCTAGTATCAGATTGTTGAGTCCAAAATGCTCTTGCTAAATTATACTTTGCAATTCTGTTAATTGATTGTTCTTTATTTAAAAATTTCTCAGTTGCAATTTGATTTAATAAAACCGATGAATTAATTGCCTTTTGAGTTGATCCATTAATAGTCATTAGATTATTATAATTATGTAATTCATTAACAATACCTAACCAGCATGATTTGCTATCTAATAAAAACACATAATTATCCTTATTACTATCATAATGAGCCATGATTTGAAAAATTGCACGTCGGCTTAATAGTATGTTCTCAAACTCACTAACTGTTGCGTTTCTAAACCATTTTGTTGATGCATCAAAATTTTTTAAATGTGATTCAAATTTAAAATCGTCTAAACTTGAAACTTCATCAATCATGTTACAAATTGATAAGGTTCTCACCCATGATTCTAAAGTCTCAGAACTAGTTAACCCAGATTTTTGAAAATTGAAAATATTTAATTTCAAGAGCTTTTTTGTAGAATCATCACAAATACTCTTGCACATGCCTGGGTTTTCGTTGATTTGCTTCAATATAGAATAGATGCATTGATTTTCGCTTTGAAAATCATTTGAGGTAGAAACATCCCATTGATTTAATTTCCATAATTGTTCATACAATAGATCATTATTATCATGGTCAGTGTTAGAACTGGATACTTCACTTAAATATTCATTCATTATATTTGACACACCTGACCACCCCATATCCATCATTCCATGAGTAATCGTTTCAATGGATTTTGATTTTTGAAAATTATCCCAAGTTATAGCTGACTCAAAAAGAGCATTATTAAACATTAATTCACTCCATTTAAGATTATTATTTTTTAGAATTTGTAGGCCATAATCTAATTCAGGGACTATCGGTAGTCCAAACATTAAATCTTTATCCTCTATACCTAGGTAAATATCCTTTAAGACTGTGTTGTATTGGGGATCATTTAAAAGCACCTCCTTTTCAATTATATTAATTGTTGTATAATAATCTTCGAATAGCATTAATGCAGCTTTATTCTTTCCAATATGTATTGCTGCTTCGACAATTCTGGGTATATCAAGATCATTAAATATTGTATTAAACTTTTCATTTTTACCCTTAGCTCCAATTCTTATAAGTAAAGCTAATTCAACAAAAATTTCAACGGCGTTCTTAGGCAATTTGGTAATGTTCTCTTTAAAAAAGTCTCTGATCATTTTACTCAATAGCTTACTACGTTTAAGAGGTTGATTTTCAATATAGTAAAGCACCAATGGACAAAAGCATTTAAACGCAAACGATGGAATTTGAAAGATATAATTAGAAAGCAAAATAATAAAGGACGAATGAGTTGAAAGTTCGTTGACAATTGAAAAAAGTATGTCAGTTAACCATTTTTCAAATTTATAAACCTTAATAATTGTGGAGAATCCATTAAGAGCATTGTCCAAATTACGTTTATAAAATGACATTTTCTCTGTTTCAATTTGTTCCATCGATAGTGACCACATATAATCATTCATTGGATATATATAATCTTCAAAAGATTGAAACAATAAATCATAAGATATAAAATTGGAAAGGTTTTCTGATAATGAAATATGTCTATTGATAATAACACCAACAATTGTTTCAAAGCAATATCTTGAACGAAGTGATGAAGTTGGTATTTCTTGCAACATCAAAGTAAATATAAGATCAAATGTTTTAACTGCCTTAATAAAATTTATAGTATTGCTATGTATTAAAATGTAACTATCAAATTCATGTGACTCAAAACATGGATATTTACCGCTGCTCTGATAATAAATTCCAATACAATTACCGATCCAACCTAACATCAAATCCGAAAGCTCATTAACATATTTGTTCTTTATAGTAAAAATGTTTTGAACAAATTTTTGGGAAAGCTTCGATTTTTCAATTTTAAATTTATTCAATTGGAAAAATGGATTACGTTCAAATAAACGTGAAAGATATTTGATAAGAAGTTTTGTATGTTCTGCATCATCACAGGCGGTATTGATGAATTCAACCAAATCTGGGGCTTCTTCAGAATTTTTCCCCTCAACGGTATCTAAACCAAATTTGAAAATATTATCATACTTGCCAACCTTAATTTGATCACGTAAACTAAATATGGTGGTACCCATTCGTTTAATATTTTTGCATCGTGGCCCATTAAATAAGCATCCAACCAAAGACACCCAAATTCCAATTGAGACATTGGAAAGAGTGCTTCTATTGTACTCAATCATAGCAGTTAAAATACCAGCAGCGTCATTCATTAAGTATTCCTCTAATAAATACGGAGATAAATTCGTTGCAAGTATTTCACACACGTTTGGATTTTGAAACCCTTTAGGTGCTAACATGAATAACAGCTTCAATTTCCTAAAATGTATCTTTTTCTCTAAAGTAAACAATGATGATTCGATTAACAAGAGTAATTTTGAAGTCAGGTGATATACTGTTGGAATTGTCCATATATAAGAAATACCACAGGTATCTGCAAAAAATTGAAGCAGATCAACCGAACTTTTCGGTTTAAGCTGTAGTTCATATTCATCAAGAAATGGTAGGAAATCCGAATCTTTTGAAAAGAACAGATCTTTCAGATCAGAATCTGTGTCGTTGAATAATTCAAGAAGAGTAGATTCTGAAGAGCAATCACAAAATTTGAATATTTGAAATGCAACCAATAAAAATTGTTCAGTTAATTGAGATTTCAAGTACTTATTAGAAGTAAAATATTTATCTAAAACTTTAAATATCTTGTTTCGAATTCCATATTGGGTCCATGATAGAATAATTGAAAGTGACATTGAATCTTTAACTAGAGACAACTCCTTCATATTTATAATCTTGCTAATTTGTGGAACAATATCAGTTCGATTATATGCTAAATTTAAAGCAATAATCTCTTTGTATGTCCTCAAAAAAAATTCATCCAATGTATTGAAGCCAAATAAATCATATGGAAATTGTTCGATTGTTAGTTCAAAACTTTCCCAACATTTAAAAAATATTTCTTTAAAATTCCAAAAAACTCTGTTCGAATTCACAATATTATTTATATAAGTAATTTCAGAAATTGCATGCTTTAAGTATGTTCTAATTTGTTGATAATTTGATAATTCTAATAGATTGCAAATAATAGCAATAATCAATGACTCACTAGATTTAGAAAGAGTAGTCATGAAACAACAAAATGTTGCTGAAGATTCAACCGACTGTTGTGGACTTTTGAAAGATTTAATACATATTGAATAGATATCAAAGCGATTCTTTTTCCTTGATTTTATGTAATACATTAAGTCATTGGAAACTCGAAATTTATTGATATTGTTTAATGATTTGAAGCAGTCAGCCATTATTTCTATCAGAGATTCTTCTTGAAATTCATGCATACCAATAATATTCTCATTGATTTTAATTGAAAATTTTAAAAATTCTTCTAATGATAATTCTGAATTGAACATGGACTTTTTATAAAGATGAAGCAAATATTCATAAACAGATTTACCATCAGCTTTGATATTAATAGACTTGCAACTAACCAAATTGGTTTCAATGTCAGTATTGGCTAAGGGTTTCATCCAAACTTCGGCTGTAACATTAAAAATTTTGGAAATAATAACAATTGCACATTCATAAGTTTTTGTTAAATGGTTCACCAACAAAGATGTTAGAAGTTTAAACATTATGTCTAAAACTGCAACGTTCAAAGGCAATTTAGTTAATTCGATAAATTTCAAGATTTCATATTGAGTTGCCATATATTCCATTTCTGAGTTAAGTTTAGATGCAAATTTCAAAGCACATTCTACACCAGCATTATGATCCGATTCAATATTAATCAGTTTCAATATTGCATGAGTTACTTTTTGTTCCATTGTAACACATTTGTAGTAAAGATTCTTAAAATTATATCTGGAATAATCTGGGAATGTATCTCGATTTATGTCATTTGGCTTTGATGGCATGAATGAATCAAAGACGTCGATTTCTCTTTCTGCAAACGTATTATGGCCATTTGCGGAGTTCAATAAAAGCAATGCAATATCAGAAACTTCAGTAATTGAAACCAAGTCAACAATATTTGACAAGGTTTTAGTTTCACAGGGTGGAATTATATAAATAACATCAAGATACGATTGTAAGAAAGGTTGAACAAGCTTGATATCTTGGAAATTTCTAAATTTTCCTTTAATTAATGATTTATTTCTCTCTAAAACCTCATTAAGATTTTCATCGGTATCGATGTCAAATACAGAAGTAATCCCAATACACCAATTAATGAATTTTGATGAACTTATGTCATCTATGAATTCATTTGAAAATTTTGTGAAAAGAACAATTATTTTGCTTCTTGTAAGATCATTTACTGCTAAATTGCCATGGGTCAAAAAGAACGACTTTTCATCTGCGAAGGTATCACTTACTAAAACTTGATTCTTTAATATATATTGCGACAACTTGAATTGATCTGAATTCGTAGTAATAAGATTTAGACAATTACCGCCATATATATCTTCCATGCAATTAGTAACTTCAGAAGTCAACTTAATCTCATCGAGACCTAATATCCATTTTAAAAATTTCAAAACTGGGTATACATCTTTAAAATCATTTAGATCGTTGAGTTGATCAAATTTGCTTTGTAGCCAATTAGATAATTTATGGCTATACAATTGAGCATCATAAATATTCAATGAATTATGAAACTTGATATTTCTAAATTTAATTTTTCTGCAAATATATGATGTTGCCAACCAAAAAAATATGGATTCTTTACAAATATATAAAGGTCCATTAATTTCTGATAGATCTATTACGTTTTCATACTGTTGAATAATATTTTTGTCCAGATTAATAGGTGAATCGGTATGAACATAGTGAAAAAGGGATAAGTGTGTTAAAAATATACATGCGAGTTTAGACATTGACGTATCCTTCAATAGCTCTAAGCAATATTTCAGTAGTTTTGTAAATATTCTATTATTCGTTAGCTTTGTCATTTTTATTTTATCTGTAGTTATTTTATAATTATCTGAAATGGAATAAAAAATATTTATCACAAAAAGGATCCAGTATTTCAACTTGTTATCCTGCTTTTCAAATATATCCATCAGTTTTTCTAATAGATCTTCTTTGTGTTCAAAAATATTATTCAAGAGAGCTTGAATATTAATAAATTCATTATTGGATGATAAGTATCCCATATATATTGCGAAAGTTTGTGAAATTATGATACTGGAACATTTATCACCAAACGGTTCATCCATAAGAAGTGAAATCATAAAATCCGTTGGATTTTCAAAATACTGAATATAATCGGATAACTGAAATGATAGATCCAATTTCATTGCTGCTAGTCGTTGCCGCTTAGAGTTGGCATAAAAATTTGGTGAATTGTAATCCAATTCAGATTTTAAATCAAAATAAGCAATGAATAATTGACTTAATCCAAGTCTTAATAACCATGGCGTTGAATGTTCGCCTTTTGCTAAAGAAATATATTTAAAATGAAACCAATTGTATTTAGATTTATCAACCATTGGGAAAATATGCAAGTTGATTGAATTGTTATTAAACTCGAATTGTTTTTCTAATGAATTATCATGAAATAGACTAAAAATTATTTCAATAGCTTTCCCCAAATCGTTTAACTGCTGTGTTGACGTATCAATGGAGATCTCGTGTTTTCTTTTCTTGATGTTAGGGCTTAAAGACAGGTCAGATGTGTCGTCTTCATTATCTGAAATAACTATACTTTCATCAGCATCTGATGATACATTAATTATAGCTGATGTTGTCTCATATGTTTGGGATTTCTCTGATCTTGTAGAAGTTGAAATATCATTTGCTGTGCTTATCAAGTCACCATAAGCATCGATATTCCAATTGTCTCCAAGTATTTTATAAAAATTTTTAAGGCAAATGAATGAAGGTATTAGATTGATAAAAATTGCTAACTCTGAGATTAACCTTTTCGACTTTATAGCCTTTATTTCAAGTAGAAATTGAATGCCAAGCTTATAAAACCTATGACAAAGCTTTATATCAGATGTTGATAAATCTATTAAACATTTATTAATTATTTTAAAAGTATAAATTGTTGATTCACTTTCCCTTTTATTATCACTAAAGACGTTCTTAAAATAAAGAAAAATAACTTTAAAAATTTGGGTATAATAGCTTTCTTTTTTGTTCTCTTCCAATTTTTTGAAAATATTTGTAGTCGATGTATGAGATGGATCTAAAAACTCGTAAAAAATAGAAAATAATTCAACTATTAAATTTTCGTTAGTGGATGTCTGCTTACTTTCGTAAACCACAAGATTTAAACACTTAATAACCTTGTCTAGTGTTGCAGAATATGTCACTTCAGATAAATGATCCTTAAAGCATTGTATACGTATCAAGTAGTTTAATGCTTTTGAAATATTCAAAACAACTGGTTCAAATATTTGAGTTTCTAGATCAATCGGGGTATAAGTTAAATGGTTAAGTAAAATATTAATAATTTTTTCACTTTGTTTTGGCTTGTATAGTACGCTGAATTTTCTAGTACCTAAAACATGGATGATCAAGGACCGCAAGATTGTGGATGCTTTATTTAGCCTGATTTCAACAACTGCATTATTATTGGATTTTTCATAAATTGTTGTATCTGATTTCAGGTATAGATTTAGAGACTCAATTAATTTCAAAAGTGAATTATAATCAAAATTATTAATCGACGATGTTAAATTAAAATTTATATTTTGTAACTTTTCAAGAGCTTCATTTCTATCTCGTATTTTGGTTGATAATAAAGAAACTAGTCAAAATAATGTATGCATAAAACACAAACGTTAGTATTTTGTGGAACAAAAGGACGCGTTAGAAAGTAATGATTGAACAATCTAATACTTACGACATATTGAATCCATTGAGTTTTTCAGCATAATTGTGATTTGCAGCCTAAGTTGAAAAATCTAATAGACGCTGATAGAATATCTTATCTTTTGTTTTAATGATCAAGAAATTTTTGGATAAAGCTGAGCAGAAGTGGCTATTTTGATGCATTCGTGAAAAATGGAATTCAAAAAAACCACCTTACAAAACCAGCTAATCTTGAACAGAATTAAGAATTAAGAATTAAGCATTAATGCAAAGCAAAGCAAACAAAACTTAACAAGCAACTGTTCCTACTAAATTCTGACTACAATTGCCATAAATGTGTGATGGCATTCAGAAGGTTTTATAAAGTAGTGATTCTCAGCTTTTACAAATTACTGATTGGTGACGAATTAACGATTTATTGATGATATACAAAGAGATTTAAACGCATTCCTTGCACCAATGATATTATCTATTTAATTTTTTTATTATTATTATATGAAAAATTAACTTAAACAACAACACCAGAGTTAGAAGCAATTCTTGGCCATAAATCAGCACATTCCTTTGCAACTGGACCAGTAATAGCAGAACCCTTCATTTCACCCTTTGGATTAACAATAACACCTGCATTATCTTCGAAGTAAAGATAAGTACCATCTCTTCTTCTCCATGCCTTTGATTGTCTAACAACAATAGCTGGCATAACCTTCTTTCTTAATTCTGGCTTACCCTTCTTAACGGTAGCCATAACCATATCACCTGCAGAAGCAGCTGGTAATCTGTTTAATCTTGCACCGTTACCCTTAACAGCCATAACGTATAAGTTTCTAGCACCAGAGTTATCTGCACAGTTCATAACTGCACCAACTGGTAACGCTAACTATAATTAAAAAAAAGGTTAAATTATGATAATGTTAGTATTTAATCCTTAAATGTAATAAATAAACTATTTCGAATAATGTTAAGTAAACGCTGAATTTTAAAAGTATATATAGCAAATTAATCTCTTGTAGTAACATAAAATTTGAAGAATTTTTAATTTCGTAAGCTGATAGTCAAATGGTAATACAAATCCTCTTATTATGATAATTGTGTATTTTCATGAACTTATGTTATGTTTTTCAACAAGTGACATAAATACTTGTCAAATGATCTCAAATAACTTGGAAGTTTTAAATCAATTTTTCTTCATTTCAACATTTTCTTAACACTAATATCAAAAACAGATATGCTTTTTGAGTAAAATTTCAACAAGAAGTATTGACAATGTATTAGCATGAACTTAAACTTTTACTGATTAATTTTGTTTCGTTTTCATTTCAAAATCAATTTGGATGATAAACTTGGATTTTTCTCAAACTTTCTTGTTGGTTGATAGGATGATACATACTGACATTCTAAACTTAGTACCTTGTGCACCGGAACCAGACATCTTGATATATTTATATGTGGTATTCTACCCTTTCAAAAAAGATCTTGAAAACTTCATTCCTAGTATAGAATTCAATACTAACGAATATGTGCATTTTTTTTCACCAGCATCCGTATGCTCGCTCACCAATTCCTCGCCTACCACTCAAACAGCAGTCACGGTTGTAACACATTGGGTCAAAGGACGCGCAGTTTACACACAAAATTACAAACTTTTAAATTTTTAAACCTACACACGGGCACGTGATTACAACTTACAAACCCTTTTGATTTTTTTTCGTTTTGATAACATGAATTAATTTTCTTTGATTTACATTAATTTTATTATTTAAAACCCATTAAAATAAACATTCATACATAGAAAAAGATAATTTAAAATAAAAAATTAATAGTAATGAACTTTTTCAGAATTAATTCTGGTTCACACTTTACATACTCTTTTTTTATATAATTGTTTTTTTTTTTAATTTTTCTGCTTTTCTTGTTATATCGATTCATCCTATGAATTCGTTATCAAAATTTAACATAACTTTGGATCATATATACCTGAATTAATTCATCTATTAAAGAACATCATGAAGTCATGACATTATAAGGATAGAAACATAATTAGTTAGAAGTGTATAATTCATGTAGATATTGTTGAACATAAGTTGAAGCTCTCTTAAATCTTCTTTCACCATATTTTTGAAAAATTGTTCGATGATGACGTTCAGAAGAAATGCAACATTCTTCAAGAATCTCAGCAAGTGGGATCAATTGTTCAGATGTATAACCAGTATAATAAATATGAGCTTCAGTCCAATCGCCACGAGCTAACATTTTACGTGATAAAAATTGTGCTCCTGCAGCCAACCAACTTGGTGGTGAGGAAACAAATCTTTGATCCATTATGGTGATTTCTAAGAAATATTTTGCTAATGTTCTAATTTCATTATCATAATCATCAGCTTTTGAACCACGTCTAAGAAATGACATTGGACCAGGCCAACCAAATTCAAATCCTAAAACTTCAACCATATACCTTTCAGCACTTAAAAATGATTCTCTTGAATATTGATTACCAACCATATAAATCATTTGCGAAACGGTGGGCACATTTATTTCCTCATATTTTGCAGCTATAAACAGTGCCACTGCACCACAAAGTTGGAATCTTGATAACGAAATTGATTTTTTTGATAGAAATCTATCTATTATATTAACTGCTAGAAACAAAGTTTCAGGTAATAAATTAAATCTAGAATGAAGTTGAACCATCCAATCCATCAATGTTGATCGATGATCCCATGTCAGCTCTTCTTGTCTATGTTCTATATATCTTGGATCCGGTTTATATTTAATTTCTAATGAATGTAAATAATTGAAAATACGATTACCATACTCTGCTACCATTGTAACATCATAAGTATCTTCATCATTTGGATCTAAAGTATCACGTGAAAATCTTGAATAGACTCTATCAATTTCATTTCTAATTGAATTTGTTAAAATAGGTGAAAGTCGTTGATTGGACATTAAATATTGTTCTTCGTCTTCTTCATTCTCAACATCATCCACTACCACGTCATCTTCGAGATAATCTTCTCCTACTGCTTCTTCCTCTTCTTCATTATCATCTATTTCAACATCGTGTTCAACAATTTCTCCAGTTTCATGATCCATATGAGATGTTTCCATTTGGCCATAGTCACTTTCATCATCTTCAGAAGTTTGAGTAGATGAAGCTGAAACTGATCTTGCTATTTTCTGTGTTTTTTCAATTAAAACGGGTATTTTATTTTTAATTTGTTGATTTAAAAACTGTGATTGTTGCTGTTGATGATCAGGATTCTGATTTTGAATATTAGTATTAAGATTAATATTAGATGATGAATTTAATGCATTATCAGGGATAACACCTAAAACTGTACGTGATCGTGCCGCAGTAGATGACTCCTGTGTATTTATATTATTTTGATCTGAATTTTTTGGTTTGAAAGTTTGGTTGTTATTTTCATCATTTACAACTGATTGCTTTTTATTTGCTGATGATCTTCTCAACATGATTAATTAAGTAATTGAATATAATAAGTCGATATGTAACTGAACGGTTGAAAATATAAAAGTTTGGAAAAATAATGTAATTTATAACTTATGACTTATAGTTGACCATAAATTAATCAAAATCAGTAATTGGGAAAAAATAAAAACTGATTTAAATAAATGATTTATGTAAAGTTGAAAATAATTATTAAGTTAAATTCAATTAAACGGATGATAAAATTGGAATTGATTTCAATGAATGATTTCAATAAATGAATAAAATTGTGATGTATAACTTTAAGATGTTAAAATGTGCTTGCTTTAATTTTTCCAACAAAAGACAGGTATAAAAACGAAGGAAAGATTGGTGTATTTATTATGATAATTAAATACAAACAATTGGGGTCGGTTGCGATGAAGAATGCTTCTTAAAGGACTAAAAGATAAACGAAACAAAACAAAACAAACACTAAAAAGTAATGTTTAGATGTGAAGAAAACCTTTAAACAAAAATGCTTGTTGTTTTGATTTTCGATTGAATTAGCGATCAAACTCTCTTACAGTTATATCTGAATATAAGCAGTTTTAAAACTCTCTAGCCAAGTGCAGTTGTTAGAAAGAACCAACCTAAAAAGGAAATCGAAAACAAAAAAATGTAAACAATGATCAACGTGAACAATAAAAAAAGAGCCCTGATGTTGATATTTTGCCCATTCGGGCAACACCTTGAACCTTACGCGCTTTTTGCTTTTGTTTTATACTTTATAGTTTATAGTTTACACTTTAAATCCACTATACTTTATAGAGAGATTTTGTAGACAGTTGGAAAGGGCGATTTATCCCATACAAGCGTTTCCATACACAAGATTATATTGTCTTCAAGACAAATGTTAATTTACGTAGATCGAATCACTACTTATTTAGACGATGATCGATCTTCCGCTTCAAAATATTCAATCTTAGCCTAATGCGGCAACATGAATCTTGAAAAATTCAAAATTCAAAATTCATGTTAAGAGAGAAAAAAAGAAAAAAGCAAAAAATTTCAAATTTCTCCTGTCCGACGCGTCGTCTGTTTTATTGTTAATATTAAGAAAATATTTTTTATTTTTTTCCTTATATGTAACATGAATCGTTAGAAATTAGAAATTTTTCAGTCCATATATAAGGTTGATTAAACAAAAGGACTTTAATTAATTCAAACATGCCTTTCACTAATAGGAAAAAATACATCGAAGAGGGTGATCTTGTTCTTGTCTATGTCTCTCGTACAATCATTAAGCCGATATATGTAAAACGGGGTGAAAATTTCAACACAAGATTCGGATCATTCCCACATGCTTCGATGATAGGTCTGGAGTTTGGTTCACAAATTACAACCCCCAAGGATCGTGGATTTGTCTATCTATTACAACCAACTCCAGAATTATGGACAATGTCACTACCTCATAGGACTCAAATTGTCTATACGCCTGATTCGAGTTATATTTTGCAACGTTTAAATGTTACTGTTGGATCAAAGGTTATTGAAGCTGGAACTGGTTCAGGATCTTTTACGCATGCATTTGCAAGAACTGTTAATGATGAAGGAAGGCTTTATACTTATGAATTTCATGAAACGAGATACGAAAAGGCTAAGGAGGAATTTTCAAAACATGACTTAAAAAATACAATTATAACTCATAGAGATGTTTGTAAAAATGGTTTCGAAATTGAAAATATTCAGTTGGACGCAGATACAATTTTCTTAGATTTACCGATGCCATGGGAGGCAATACCACGTTTGGGTCCAGTTACAGCAAATGATAGAAAAATTGGCATTTGTTGCTTTTCTCCATGTTTTGAACAGGTTGTTAAAACTGTTGAAACTTTACAAAATGAAGGATGGGTGGATGTAGAATTGACTGAAATATCTGGTAGGCTGTGGGAGGCGCATAAAGCGATGAAGAGAGAGGTGGACGATGCAGTTAAGCGTTTAAGATTTGTTAGTGAAAGACAACGTGAAGGTTTAGAATTAATAAGAGCTGGTAGGCATCCAAAGCGGGATAGACAATCAAAGGAAAAGGATTATGGCTTTAATCCTTTCGGTAAAGGTAGACGTATCATTGAAGGTGAAGAAGCTTATGATTGGTTTGATGTGTCAAGAACTGAACATGAGATTAAAACGCATACTTCATATCTGGTATTTGCACAAAAATTACCTGTTGTCTTTGAAAAAGAAGATCAATGATATGAGTATATATTGTTATAGAATATAGTAAATAATAAATAATAAAATGTAATATAATTGGTAGTTTATATAGTTTTCAGCTCTAAACTAATTCATTCAAATTTAATATGCACTATATGCTTTATTCTTTTATCATTCAATAGTTGCATCCTCAAAAATTTATTGCTTCCGGAATTCGCATCAATTAAAATTAGAAATTAGAATTGGTTTCTTAAGACATCATATATTCTATGTTCCTTTTCACCCTCCCGTTATACCAAACAAACCTACAAATATTCGGATATGATATTGAAATTTCGTTCAAGGTTGATAGACCAATCAAATAAATCAATTTTGCAATTGCATAATTACCGTTATTTATCCACATCATTTATTAAGGGAACATATAAGTCTACAATTCTAAAATCAAATCCATTATTGATTCCACAACCTTCATTTTTATCCCAAGTAACCACCAACTTGATAAGATCTTTTAGCACAACTTCAACAAGTTTGTCATACTATCGTTCCCCAAAAAATTCAATTTATAATGGAGGTATAATTTCTAAGATTTGGTCACGTATACCTGATAGTATTAAATTACTTGGATTGGTCGGAGTTTCAGCCTATTTGGTTGTCTTTGTTGCATTACCAATAGTAATTGTGGTGGTTCCGCCAATTGTTATTGGAAGTTGGTTGTTTGTTAAATTTAATAAATATTTCAAACAAAAAACATTGAAGAGGACTTGGGAAAGTATTTCTGATTCAACCTTAATCTATTACCCAAAAATCGAGAATACAAAATTATTTGTACAATCTCCAGATCAAATTAACAGTAATTTAGCAAATTTCGAAATTAATAGATTATTAGATGCATTTTGGACCAATGAACAGAATATTAAAGACTATTTTAAGATTGCTGATATTGATAATTTAGCTTTAGGTACCTTAGATGCAATTGAATATAATTATAATTCAACGAGCGTTGTCTTTGCAGATGATTTTTCAATGTTAGTTACACAACAGAGATCGTTATATGATAAATCGAAACATAAGGAAATTGCGAATGTAATTTTATCATTAAAATGTCTTACAAGTCCAATTTTTGAAGGTATTGATCCAAGTGCAAACATTGGTAAAAGTTTGGTACAAATCGAAGTTATTCCAAATAAATTATTTGCGAAATCTTTTATATTTAAAACACCATCTGCCTCTACAACTAAAAATACTGATACAAATAATGATGACAATAATGAAGATAGTGATGGTTATATTAATGTTAAAGGTAAAACAACAGTTTTATAATCTAGACAAAATTTATCTGTATATACGCATCCAAAAAAAATAACGATTTTATATAATAGGTTAATTAACATTATTCGGTAGTCCTTGGCTTTTTCTTTTCAGCTTCAGCTGCCTTTTCATCTTCAATTTCTTTCACTATAACTTCGATTTCTTCGTTAGTCATTGATCTTGGAGATTTAGATGGCTTCATAACAGATAATTCGATATTCTTTGCACCTGTTTGAACAACTTCTAATAAGGCTTTGATGGCCAATTTTATTGTATCTTGCTCATTCAATAATTCATCATTTGGATAATTTTTTTCTAAAAACTCTCTTACAGTTTTACTACTTCTACCAATTGATTGTGCCTTCCATGCTGAATATATTCCAGAAGGTTCAGTTTGATATAATTTTGGAATATTATCATTCTCATCAAATCCTGCAATCAGAGTTGAAATACCAAAAGGTCTTGCACCACCACTTTGAGTATATCTTTGTTGGACACCTGCAACATATCTTGTAAGATATTCAACACTAACAGGATCTTCTAATGTCAATTTATGAGATTGTGCCTCTACTCTAGCTTTGTCAATTAAAACTCTTGCATCTGCATTTAAACCAGCAAACGCAAGCTGAACATGATAGTCAATTTTATTTATCTTTGTTGGTGTAATTCTTGGATCTTGAAGTTTCAATGTAGTTCTTCTTTCACATGCTAATACAACTGTATCTGAACCTTTAACACCGACTGCACATGTACCTCTTTTAACTGCTTCAAGAGCATATTCAACTTGGAAAACATGACCATCAGGACTATAATAAATATAAACTCCAGGTATTGATGAATGTTAGTATTCTTTTGATTTTCTGGGATCAAAAACAATAAGTATTAAACACATACCTAAAAATTGACAAAGCACTATCGTAACCACTCATTATGCTTATTCGTAAAGGTTAATTGGTTATTGTAAAGGTATCTAAATGATTTGCCTTCAGTGATAAATTGAAATTTGAAATTTGAAGTCGTCGTTGTGCGCATAAATTCAATTTTAAATTTTAGATTAACGATTAATGCATATATCATATATCATATATCTTATATCTTATAAATCTTTTATTTTTCAGCTTGTTGATCTTCTTAAATTGTAAAACCAAATATGGAAAAAAATACAACACATGCTGAACATGATAACTTGAAAAACATTAAAAAGGAACAATCCCAGAAAAATTCCAAAAATCAACAACTTGACAAACAAAATAAAAAAATTGTCAAACAAGATAGAAATAAAAATAAGAACAAAAGTAAAGAACCAAAGATACCTACAACTATACCCAAGAAAGATCATCATCAAAGAGTCACCTACTTATATAAATTAGGAACATTAATGGCTATCAAACAATTGGAACCTAGATCAAATGAAGATAAAAAATCAATTGATTCATTGTCGAGAAAATATTTAAATCATATGGACTTGGTTAGCAAAAAAGCCGTATTAAAATTACATCCAAATATCAAACGAACAGTTTGCAAAAAATGTTCCCGTTTATTACTTACTGGAATATCATCAACAATGAGAATAGTAAATGATTCAAAAAATCAATTATCTCATTGTGATATATTAGAAATGAGATGTAAATGTGGATGTGTGAAGAGGTTTCCATTTGGTCAAAATCCTGAGTATACGCTATTTACTGAACGTAGTGATATCGTTCATGATGCGGAGGAGAAATAAATTCTCAAATTAAAAGTACAGATAAAATAGGAGTTTCATTTTAAAGCTGAATGGCCTAAAAATCAACAATAACAAATAACAATTTATATATATAGTTTTAAATCTTTTCTAATAGTAAAAATAATCCATGTATTAGTAATAGATTACAATTTATTAATACACAAAACCTAAATAAATTATATGACCATAAAAATATGTACTATAATTTTGTATTATACCCACCAACAAAAGCACCATTATTTGAAAGTTCTAAAGTTTTATTCTTTGATTTAAGTTTTTCATTTTTAATATTTTCTTTATATTTATTGTATGCTTCAAAATAATCGATTTTTTTATATCCAACAATTGCATTATCTTCAATATCAATATCTAAATCACCCATCATCAGGATATTTTCACCCCTAATTACATAAATTTGTTGTATTGAACTTTCTGCATATTCTTTTCTATCTGTAAAGTAAATTCTTTCAATGCTATCATGGATTACCAAATTACCAAATTGATCGAAAGTTCTCAATACTCCAATTATTGTACGACCATCGACTAAAATTGCACTAACCTTACGATCAACAAATCCAATTATTGCAGCTGCCGTTGTAAATGGGTACGACTGTAAATATATATCCTCCTGCGACATGATGTCAGTTATGCTATCTGTTTATATTCGTAATTTAAATAACATAAAGACTATATCAAAATTACATTATTCATGTTTGTCGAATTTCAACATGAATTTTCAATTTTGAATTTTCACTTATTATTTCTCGACATTGAAGGACATCATAAAATATAAAATATAAAATTCAAAATTCTTTTTACATTTTACAATTTACAGCAATTTCAAACTACTTATTTAGTTGAATAATAATATATAGACAGTACATCAGTTATAAATCATGGAATATAGTAAATGTAATAAATAAACTTAAAGGAAAAGGTAAGTTAAAGATCTTTAATTTGCAAAAAATCATAAAAATTCACTTGCCTTTCTTCTATATTCATTACAATCTCTTAACCATTGTCTATAATCATTTAAAGAGCCAATTTTCTCACCATAATAATCTGGTACAGGATTATTCATACTCTGTCTTGATGCATCAACTCTCATTTTAGCAATATGTTTCAAGAATAATTTTTGTTTTATACTATAGACAGACATTGATTTTCTATTTAAAATAGCAAATAATGGATCACCAATAAGTGAAGGACCAAACATGAAACCAACAATTCCAGTACATAAAATAGCACCTATATAAACGGTAAATGTATCTAAACCAAAAATCGTTTCAGTTGGATCAATTTCAATTTGTGATAGATAAGAAAATGAAGCAGACATTGTTAAAATTGCAGCTGCTAATGAACCTATAAATCCATAACGTCTTTGCGTCTTTCTTAAGTTCAAAAATTCACTCCATGTCATCTGTTTAGATTTAGCTAATTCTGATGCAATTGTGGTTGAATTAAAACGCTGAAATAAAGTTGCAGTTTGTTTCTTCAAGTAACATGATGGTTTAAGTGATCTGATACCGATACTTCTAGCTGAAAACATTATTATATCTAGGGTATTTTGCTGTCTTGATTGATAATTTAATATTTAGCTCAACATCCTCCAAGTGATTTTGTGTTCTGCACCTTCAGGGCAAACTGAATGGAGGCACTGCGAAAATAAAAAAAAAAACTGAAAATGCGAAAATAGAAAATACGAAAATGCGAAAATGCGAAAACGCCAAAATTGCCAAAATGCGAAAATGGAAAAGCGAAGGGCGAATATCGGGAGATTTAAAAGGGCGGAGTGCTGATCATATAAGAAAAAAGTCAGGGACTATAGGTGGTGATTAAATTAAGATAAGAAAAAAAAGAAAAGGGAAGAGATCGAGATGACAGATACCCTTAACAATTTTTTAATTTCTTTTTGTAAATCTAATTGGAATTGATTTTAATATAGTTATAGAAAAGATTTATATATTTGAAAAGAATGCTATATAGTTAGATCGATATTTCGATGGTATTTTACTTGAACATAATTGAATAATTTATGAGTCAACTTTTTCTAAATATTCAGGTAATTTGAAAATTGGGAAGTTATCATAAATAATTTTATAAGTGACAGTAAATAATGGGAATTCTTCAGTTTTATTCATATTCGAAAGGAATTCGTAAACTTCTTGACATGTATGAATACCTTGACATGATTGACCATTTAATAGTAATTTTTCAGCTTCTTCAGCAGAGCAACCATTTTGAGCCATGTATTTACCAACTTTATTATTACGACCACCAGAACAAGTGGTAATTAAATCTGCAACACCAGCGGATTCATGTGTAAAAGTATTTGTTTCACTTGTATTGAAAAACATATCAGCAAATTTAATAGTTTCAAATAAACCAATTCTCATAATTGCAGCTTTGGCATTATCACCCCAACCTAAACCTTCAACAAAACCAGCAGCCATTGCAGTAATATTTTTCAGTGCACCAGCAATTGAAACTCCAACAACATCATTTATGACTCTTGCATGGAAATAAGGTCTATGGAAAACATTCTTTAAAGTTGCGTGATCAAAATCTTTTCCTTTACCTCTGAAATCATCAGGTATGGTATAAGCAACAGTTGTTTCTGACCATTTACATTGTGCAACTTCAGGAGCCAAATTAGCACCAGATAAAACACCACAATAAATATCCAATTCTTCAGAAATATAAGTTGATAATAATTTACAACCATGAGGATTGACTTGTAAACCTTTCAAACAAGAAATTGCTCTAGCATTTGGATTTATTTTTCCCTTTAATTGAGATAAAATTCTTGGTAAAAATTGATGAGGAATATTAAAAACTAATAAATCAGCATCTTGACAAGCCTCAACTAAATCTGGAACAGCAACAACATTTGCAGGTAATTTTATACCAGGTAAATACTTAACATTTTCATGTCTTGTATTTATTATTTCAGTTAATTTTTCACCACGGACAACTTCTTCATAAACCCACATGTTAACATTTCTATGGAATTGTAAAGGTCTTTCAACGGTATTTTCTGCTATAACTTTTGCAATTGTAGAACCCCAATTACCAGAACCAATAACTGTGATTCTGAAAGGACGTTCAGGATAATCTTCAGGATCCAGGTTTGTGGAATCCTTACGATGAGGTTTGATAGTAGAAGCAATTGATGATAATCTTTCACTTGCAGAAGTGGATGGAGTTGGAGTGAGATTATTATTATTAGTTGGAGTAGTAGTAGTAGTAGTAGTAGTAGTATTCATAGTGGCAGTAGCAGTGGATGACATTTTTCTGTTGATATTGAATGTCGAAAAGACTCTCTTGATAGTAGATCTGAACATAAGGAGGAGGGGGGGCAACGGCTTATTTATATAAAAGGAGGAATTAATACAATTGACATATATTGAGAAAAATTTTAATATATATCAATTTCTATTTCTACTTAGGACTCCTATATTAAAGGGTAAATAAGATAAAGAGGCTATAAACAACAAGAATAATCCGATTACATCATGACACCATCATCCGAAATAATTATATCCTGATTGATAACGAGTGTCATCATCAATTAAATTATTCGGTCTCCCTTGACCGAATATGGTTAAATGTTAAATTTGTTATTTTAATGACAGCTTTAGGGGGAGGGAGGGACTCTAGAATGGCCTGCACTGGAATTTGCACGGAGATCGTGCGGTTAGCGTGTGTTTCGGCAGACATTCACGGCGCGGGCTACGTAACCGGCGTGACGTATTCATTAGTTCATTATTATTTAATTTCTAGAAAGAAAAAGAAAAAAAAGAAATAAAAAAAGAAATTCAAAATCCCTTAATAATTGTTTTAAGTTACAAGTTACAAGCATTTAACTTTTAGGCTTTTAACAAGTTTAATAATTTACCCGCTAAGAGTCGGTAATTCTAATAATTCTGGATAATATGTTTGATAAGTCTATAATGATCAAAGCATATTATGTATTTGCCATTTAGATGATTCATCAACTTAGACGCTTCTCTATAAATGAATTTTTTTGTCAGCGACAGATAAGCAGCACTATGTCTGTGGCCTGTTCGCTTTAGGTAAACTTCCGTGCACCTAAAATATCCACATATCACATATATTATCCTTTACCGTTAATTAGTGCGCGTTTTATTATTATGTTACCATAGTTACTACACATATATAGGCTTACTTGGTTGTGAGGATTAAGGATTACGGATTGTGTATTAGCTAGGGTTTCGATCTTATCATAATATAGAATATTAGATATTAGATATTAGATATTAGATATTAGATATTGACGAGAAGCACCCTTAACAGATTCGCGAAGTGTTAATAAACAATTAACAATTAACAATTAACGATTAACAATTAAAGTTCATTTTGAATTTTGACGTTGGCATAAATTTCTTATTACATTCTTCATATTTCAAACAGTATATTTTGATACAGTGATGGACAACTATTAAAGATAATGAAAATCCAAACTAGACTTTCATATATATTTAAACAAACGTATATTCTTACCTAGAGAGACGATTTTAATGATAATATGGATTTATGTCACAATGTGGATAGTCAAATCACAATATTAATGATTCTTTGATATAAAAGTCAGAAGAAATGCAATTGAAGTTTGGTATGAACAAAATGCAAAAAAATTTTCAAAGTGTATATTTGAAATCATATTATTATGTTCAAAATCTGTAATCCTTCAATCAAAAAATCCATATTAAACATATAAGCTTGTTCAAAAATATACCATATGATTCTGTTCCATCTATGAAGACATCTCAGCAAATTCTCTAAGTGTTGCTTCAACATTTTTAAACTTCTTGTTAATGTTCAAAATGGCATACACAACGTCAGTGATGTTACAGTCCAACTATGCTTGATACTTGCTTCTTTTCCAATATTGAAAAATTCTAATTAAATTTGTTTACCGTGATCAAAGAGATATGCAAATTATTTGTTGTTAACAAGCCATTGGAGAATTGCTAGTTATTCCGACATTTATTTTTATGTAGTTTTTTTATATGCACTTTTTTTTCGATAATTCTTCTGAATAATAATGCTTATAATAAATATTGCAATAAATTTCTAATAAAAATTATTTTACAATAAGTTTCTGGACACTACAACTTTAGTTTTCCAAATAGATTAAGAATAAATATATGCAAAAAGTTTTAAAAGTTTGGAATGCTAATTAACTTATACTATAAGGTATCCTATTGTTCTTACAAAAATATACTTAAAAATTTCTTGGATCTAATATACAGCACTTCCAAGAGTGGTACCTTCACCACTTACACCAGTCAGCACAACGCCATTGGTTTGTGCAGCTTCTACGACACTCCATAAAGCTTTTCTAAATTCATTTTCATTTTCCTTATCTTGAATATCAGTTTCTCCTTCACCCATTTCAATGTCACCCTTCTTGGATAATTTATTACCTTCACGTCTTAATTTTGCATATTTTAAATTTCTTTCTAATTTTTTTGCTTTTTTATTCGATATAACCGTATTTGCAATAACTCCACCTCTATTGCTTGCAAGTGGTACAATTGCCGTTTCCCCATTACTTTGTTTGATAACTGTAATTGATTGTCTTGAACGGTTGGCACGTCTTTTAGATGCTAACTTAGATTTTCTTTGACGAATCAAATTATCTTTTGGTTTATTGATGGAATTTTTAGATGGCATTTTTTTGAATAATAACTAATGCTTATACTTTTATTTAAAAGATGAAGGAATGAAAGAGAAAAGTTTTCCTTGCCAGATAAAATTAATGGAAAAAATTTTTCTTAATTTGACCTTTTTCATTTTTTTCATGTTAAAACGGTTAGCGCTTTATCTACCGAATTTTTACGTAAGCACGACATTAGGATTGTTGTGCTAATCATAAACCTAATACGATAATTATGTACTTGTTACAATCACCAAGAATCAATAATTCATTTAGTGACTTATTTTGACAGTCAAAAATTTATAAACGGTCTTTATATTTATAAAAGTGCTTGTTTTACAAAATTTAAAAAAGCTAGTTTATGATAGTTCCTAATAATTTTGAAAATATACAACCTCAAAAATAAAGTAAATTTGACTTTCTTCATTAATAAAAAAAAAACATTATAAATTCATTTTATTGCTATTTCACTATATTTTAAAGTTTAGAGATTGTATAATATTCGTAACAATCACTTCAAAAAAAAATTAAACAAACTACATTATTTTTCAATCGTATATAAATTCATGAATATTCTATTTCTTAAAAAATTATAAAAAAATCTAAATCTAAATTAGAGATCTATTCATTAATACCAAGTTTAACTAAATTTTGATCGACTTCATTTCTCAAATATTCAATCATTTTAGCAGGATCTTCAGCTTTAAATACAGAAGTACCAGCAACAATAACATTAGCACCTGCTTCAGCTGCAATTTCAACAGTACCTTTACCTAAACCACCGTCAACTTGAATATTTAAATTAGGGAACTTGGATCTCAGTTCTTCAACCTTTGGCATCATATTTGCCATAAATTTTTGACCACCAAAACCAGGTTCAACGGTCATAACCAACGCCATATCTAATAATGGAGCCAATTCAAATAATACTGAAACATCAGTACCTGGTTTAATTGCACATGCAGCTTTCATTCCATTCTCTTTAATTAATTTTATTAATTCAACTGGGTTTTCAGTTGATTCATAATGAAATGTATATTGATCACCACCAGCTTTTGCAATTTCTGGTACCCATTGTTCAGGATTACTGACCATCATATGACAATCAAAGAAAAATTTTCCAGGTTTAGATTCATCTCTTGGAACAGCTTTTCTTAAGGATGAAATAATTGGTGGTCCCATAGTAATATTAGGGACAAAATGTCCATCCATAACATCAAGATGAACCCAATCTGATCCATTCTTAAACATACGATGACAATCACAACCTAATTGTGAAAAATCTCCCGCTAGTAATGAAGGTGCAATAATTGATTTAACCATGATTCTTTAATGATACTTTAAAATAATGTTTTCTAATATAATTTGTATTATTGATAAGTTAATATCAGTTTATGCTAAACCTTGAACAGAAAAGTAATTGAGATATGTAAGTGCAAGTTGAAAATGAATTTTACATGTCCACTTATTTTCGCACGACTCTCCACCTACTAAATAATTAATTATAATTAAGTAAATGTTCAAGTTAAAGTAAATATAAAATATATAAAATATATATAAAGTTTTGTTAATAAATAATAAACAATTAAAGAATAATAAGAATAATAATAATAATAATAGAGTAAACATCTGTTTTTAAAACTTATGAATCTTGTTCATCTAAAGTTTTAAAATACATTGGTTTAGAATCAAATTTAACACCTCTCTCTAATAATTTTGCAAATGCAATAGCAAAATCATTGAAACATTTATCTTGATCCTTTGCATAAACTTCAACGAATTTTTTCAAGGTACCATCAGTTTTCAAAATCATATCAGCTGGTAACATCATTAATGAATGGGAGCCTTCATCTTCATATTGTTTTGGACCATTCCACTTTTTAAATTTCCAATCTTCACTTAATAATAATTTGAAAAATTCATTACTAACAACAGTTGGTGAGAAAGTCCATGGACCATCAAAACCAGAATTTTTAACATGACATCTACCAATTGAATGTCCAACACCAATTAAAACAACTAATTCTTGATCTGTAAATCCTAATCTATCAGTGAAAACACTTCTAAGATAATTACCAGTAGTTTGCGATGCATCAGGTAATCTACCATATGGAGGAGAAACATCTATTGGTAAATCAATTCTACCTGGTCTCCATGCAATTTTTGGACCCTGCATTTCTTGAATAGCGGTAACACCACCCAATGTGATTAAATCACCATAACTTAAATCTGGGAATTTGTCTTTAATTGACTTTAAAAAATTCATACCTGACATTAAACCTGCATTTGCTGGATCACTTTGTTCTGGTTTGAAACGGAATGTACCAGCAAATGAACCACCCTTTGTTGGTGATTTATCATTTTGATCATATGAACCTGAATTGTGCCATGCAAGTCTAACCAAGACTGGACCATATGAACCATCATCATAATCATCCTCGTCAATTAATTTCTTTGCAATTTCATTATAAACTGATTGATAATATTTGAAATCTTTTGTAGTAACAGTTGCATCACGGACATTGGTAGTAACTGCAGATGCGGTACCGAATCCAAATAATGATTTATTAACAAAGTTGTTGTTGTTGTTACCATTGTTATTATTATTGTTCTTGTTATAACTGTATGCAAAAGCCGTAATTGAACCGGCAATTGCAATTGAGGTAAGCAGTTTACCATTGACTTTAAACTTAGGAGCTTGTTTAACAAGATTGATAGAACGGGATGCGTATGTAGACATGATTGATTGAATAATCCACTAATTAATTAATATATCGATAAATTAATTGAAGAGGAGTAGTTTAATTCTAAGGCAAAATCAGAATAATCAGGGAATCCCGTCCTTTAAATTGTAATTTAATGGAGAGATTGACATGCGGTCTGGTTCCCCTCGGAGATTTAGTAATCGTATTGAGGGGCTGGCAATTGGCCATAAACAATTTAGCTTAGAAATGCAAAGAATTTATAATTTTTGGGCTGTGGTCGAGAAACTATGTCATTAATTTTCAATTTTTAATTGTCAGCAATTATGTTAAAATATATGTTAAAAACGGCACGTTAATGGCTGTAAAACTGTCAAACTGTCAAATGTTTTAAACGTAAACATATAACGTATAACATGTAAAATGTAATTTGAAAAGTTGCTCTCTCACAGAAACTAATTACATGGATCAAAGGTTCCAATAACTTATAATAAAGGCCGTTTTGCTGCATTGATCATCTTAGATGGACAAAATCTAATCAAATTATACATAGAACAAAACTTTTTACATTTTACATTTTACCTCTTCTCTTTCGATTAAATTATTATCATTTGAAGTGATGATACATTCAAAAATGATAAAACTACAAGTGATGGTTGCATAATCATAAGTAGCTCACTTTATTGTCCCGGAGCTGGTAATGATTTGCTAGTTTTTTCTTTAAAATATTTGGGTTATTCTCATCAATGGTTAATAAAAATAAACCAAATATTTCAAAAAAAAGAAAAATATGAAAAAAAAGATAACCAAAAAATAAGAAAAGTATAACCCAAAGATAGAAAAAAAAATAAGTCTGAAAAGTGAAGTATAAATTAAAATTGTTTGTTAGTACAAGAAAACTTTTTCTAATAAATTAATCTATTGAAACATTTATAATTCTTCAACAATGTGACCCTTTTCAGAAACATAGATACCATCTAAGAATTTTCTGATATCCTTGTTTCTAACTCTACAGACTTGAGAAACATCAGCACAACATTGGGAAACATCTTCAACGGAATTACCAGTAACAACTAATTCATCCTTTTGAGCTTTGGATAATTCAGCAGTAACACCTTCTGGGATGGAAACATTTCTAACCTTTCTGTCACCTAAGAAATTTCTGATTTCAATAGATTTTGAACCATTTTCTTCTAAAATGTTAACATTGATTGGGAAATGCGCATAAACAAATCTCATCTTGTATTTGAAACCAACAGTAACACCCTTAATCAAGTTAGTGATTAATGACTTAACAGTTCTTAAAGTAGCAACATGCTTTCTGTCACCATTGTGGACGTATAATTTAATTAATCTGTTGTTAACTTTTTCGAAAGCAACATCAACATGCTTTAAAGCCTTGACTAATTCACCTCTTGGACCAGTAACCTTAATAATTCTGGATTTGATAGAGACGGTAACATCTTCTGGGATAGCAACGGTTTCAACGGATTGGACGTACTTCATTATTAGAGCTGTAAGTTGTTTATGAAATATTTCAAAAAAAAAAAGAATTAGAAGAAGGTTAAACTAATTTTTCAGTTCTGAATTAATTGGATCTGCCTTTACATTTAAACAAGTTGGTCCTCGCGAGAAGCAGAGACTTGAAAAATTTTATTTTGTGCGTCCTTTGAAACATCCTCGTTTTTCATTGGTTAATGTGATTCTGCGTCGACCGACCGCACACACCCTCACACCGCACAGAATCTTGTTTTCAATTCCATGAAATGATAATTGTTGAATAAAGGTGGAAGTAGAGGACAGAGATGATAATATAATAGTAAATATAGGTAATATTCAAACAGGAATCAGGTTAGATTCATCCAACATCATGCTCCCTAACTCTTTGATCAAGATTGTTGGACATTCTCCATCACCTCAATCTTTCATCAGAGCATTCCATTCTACAAGTCGAACTAATTTATCCAAAGCTGAAAAGAAATTCAAGAATATTGAAAAGAAGAAGAAAAATATTGCTTTAAAAAATTCTATTGAATCAAAGAAGGAAAAAGTTGATCCCGTTTTAGGTAAAACCAATAATCCATTCATTGAAAGATTAAAACTTGAAATCAATGATTCAAATATTTTAACAAAGGGTTATAATTTAGTTGATGTTGATAAATTATTATTTGGTGCAAAGGAAGTTAGATTACAAAAACTAAAATTGAATAATCAAAATGATATTGATCCATCATCCATAGAAAAAATTGAATTACAAGAAAGGGAAAAGAGAGATGTATTATTAAGAATTTTAACTTTAAGAAATTCTGATAATAAGGAGAAACAAAAAAAATTAGTTGATTTAGCAATTAATGAATTTAAAAGGTTTGATGCTGATACTGGATCATCTGAAGTTCAAGCCGCTGTAATGACAATTGAAATTTTTAATTTAATGGATCACATTAAACAAAACCCACAAGATTTACTTCATATTAGAAAAGTTAGAATGTTAACTCAAAAGAGACAAAGAATTTTAAGATATTTGAAAAGGGATAATCCACAAAGGTATTTTTGGACAATTGAAAAATTAGGATTAACTGATGAAAATGTTCATATGGAATTTAATATGGATAGAAAGTATATGGATGAATTTGAAATCTGGCCTGGTAGACAATTGGTTAAATTAAATAAGAAAGAAAATGAAGAAATCAAGAAGAAGAGAAGATTAGAAAAACAAGCTTTAAGAAGAGCTTTACAAAATAAAGTTGATTCTCAGCAAAAGGAAATTGAACAATAAATAATGTCTTTATTTGTTTTATAAAAAACGTGTATATAAAAAAAAAGTCTATAAATAGTCTTATTATGATTAATTTGTAATATCACCAATTTCATATTTACCCTTACGTGCATCATTAATTAAAATATATTTATTACAAGTTGGAACTTCCTCATCAACATGTCCAATTATTAGACATGTAACATTCAGTTTATTTATTAACGATTTACCTTTAATTAAATCTTCATCAGTCATTGCACTTAATGCTTCATCTAAAATTAAAATCTTTGGATTATTTATGATTGACCTTATTAATAAAATTAGTTTTTGTTTTGAAACATCAATATCTCCAAATTTAAAGTCCTTCAAATATACCAAATCTAACATTTTTAGAAAATTAATTATCTTTTCATTTTGTTCTTTAGTCAATGAATTTCCTGGTGGTATATAAGATCCTACATTAAACCCAGTCGAAATTGTATCGAAAACGGTATGATGCTTTGGATAAATTGCATGCAATTCCGGTGAAGTAAAACCAATTAGTTTATTTGTATCAAAATAGTTTACTTTACCAGGCGATCGTTCAATATTGAAAACTTTAATTGACTTATTCCATGATTGTGGATGATCCAATGTAATTAATGATAATAATGTTGTTTTGCCAGATCCATTTCGACCTCTTATATGCCATTTTTCTCCAGATTTAACAATCCAATTTAAATTTTTAATAATGGGTATACCTTTATACATAATATTTGTATTTTTCATCTCAATTATTGTCTCGTTTGTTGAATAATCAGTATTAGTTGATAATAATTTATTTTTATCTAAGTTAGCTTCAATTTTATGTAATAATTTTTCATGATTTTCAATAAATTTTTCCTTTAAACTGGTTAGATCATCTATTAACTCTAATCTTTTACCTTGTTTCACAATTCCATCCTTATTTACAATCACAACGTCTTCAATCCAATCAGGGACAGTATCCTGTATTCTTAGACCAATTGCAATTGTTGTTTTGATATTGTCATCAGATGCAGTCTTCTTTAAAACTTCATTAACAGTATTCGTTGCAAATGGATCTAAGCCCAAAAACGGATCATCAATACATAACAACGACGGTTCTTTATATAACTCTTTTGCAATTCTAGCTCTTCTAAATTGTCCGTTACTTAAAGTTGTAATAAATTGGCCTTGCAAACCGAATAAATTTAAATTGTGAATCAATTTATGGACACGATCTTTATCATATTCGATATTTGAATTATATGATTGATCGGATATAAAATCTTGCACCAATTCATCAACTTCTAAATCCTTGAAAAATTCATATCGAGATGATAAATGTGTAAATCCACCAGACGAATCATGTGCACCATGACCCCAAGAACCATTATTGACAAATCTTAACAATTGAGTTTTGAAATCCGGATCTTTCAAACTTGCCGGAAAAGTTCTGGAATCAATAGGTTTAGAGGAGTATTTATTTGCTAATACTGAAAGAAAGTCGGTCTTATAAGAATCTCCGACAATGGCAATTTTTGATTTTGGTTTAATTTCAAAGGTTATTGGAGAAGAGAAAACAGGCATTGGAGACTTCCCCTTGGTTGCCAAAGGTGCCGACCGAAGAAACCATGCTTCTCTAATACAAATCAATGAAACACCGGCCTTCATTCTTTAGCAACTGAACTAATAATATCTAATTTCATGTATATCTTGCACCAGTATCATCTATATGGAACTCGATTCATGTTAAAAAAACAACGGGAGAACAACACATCTCTGCACCAGCAACATTTAATTTTCAATTTTCAATTTTCAATATCAACTTATTTGATTTCTCAAATTTCTCATTTCTCATTTCTCATTTCTCAGTTCTCCCTCAGCCATCTAGTCTAGCGTTTTCCACTGTATTGTGATGAATTGGTGTCCTTAGATTTTCTTTAGGTGTTTTGATTTCAATTTCTTATACCTTTTTCTGGCATTTGAATAACTGATTGATAAACGTCAATTGGTACGTTTAGATTCTTCTACTCCTTTATATTATCTCCGTTTCTTTGTTCTCTCATATTTTTGGCAAACCAACCGTTATTATAGCCAAATCATCGAATTTTAATATACTGATTGCATATATTTATTTTCAATTTATCCACATTAATTATATTCTTCACAAAACCGACTCATTTATAGACCAAAATCCGAAAGTGTAATTTCTATTACCACTACATATACATACATTCATTTATTTCAACATACATTAAATCTCAAACGATTCAACATAATGTCAAAAACCTATGATTTATCAGAATTATCTCCACATGTTCCGGATCCACCAGTAAGTCATTTGACGATTGATGAAAAGGCGGAAATGGAATTCGGTTCATTGACGAGTACAGATTATTTATGTGTTGCTCAACATGATCCAAATGAAGAAATTAAGCCAACAATTTTGGATGAACCTCCATATTATATTGTCATTACAACCTATTTGAATTATTTGATTTATATTTTATTTGGTCATATAAAAGATTTTTTTGGAATGACTTTTATGCCACAATGTTTTGCTGCGTTGGTTGCCAAAAATGGTTACCCACCATGGTATTCTTCATTTGAGTCTTTTTATCCAAGAAGATTAAAGAAAAGATTAGATGATTGCTTTGCAAGACCAATCCATGGAGTTCCAGGTAGATTTATGAACTGTTTTAATAGAGCAAGTCCTGACTATAACGAAACATTCTATTATGATGGTACATCAACCCCTTGTTTAAACTTATCCTCTTATAATTATTTAGGTTTTGCTCAAAGTGTTGGTAAATGTACTGATGATGCTATTGATGCAATTAATAAATATGGTGTTTCATCTTGTGGCCCAAGAAATATCATCGGTAATACAGATTTGCATCAAGAAACTGAAAGGGTTTTATCAAACTTTTTAGGTAAGGAAGATTCAATTATGTTTAGTATGGGTTGGGGTACAAATGCCCATTTGTTTACCTCATTAGTTAATTCAAAATGTTTAGTTATTTCAGATACTTTAAATCATGCCTCAATTAGATTTGGTATTAGATTATCAGGTGCAGCTGTTAAAGTTTTCCCTCATAATGATATAGAAGAATTAGAAAAAATTTTGAGAGAATCAATTTCACAAGGTCAATCAAAATCTCATAGACCATGGAAAAAGATTTTCGTTTGTGTTGAAGGTTTATATTCAATGGAAGGTACTTATTCAAATCTACCTGCATTAGTAGAATTAAGAGATAAGTATAAATTTTATTTATTTGTTGATGAAGCTCATTCAATTGGTGCATTAGGTAAACATGGTAAAGGTATTTGTGAATACTATAATGTTGATCCAAACAAAGTTGATATTTTAATGGGTACATTAACAAAATCGTTTGGTGCAGCAGGTGGTTATGTTTCAGGTAATAAAAATGTAATTGAAAGGTTGAGATTAGATATAACTGCTAATACATATTGTGAGAGTATGCCACCAGCTGTTTTACAACAAATTTCAACTTCAATGAAAATCATTGGAGGTGAATTAAATGGCGATGAAGGTAAATTAAGATTACAAAGAATTGCATTTAATTCAAGATATTTAAGATTAGGATTAAAGAGATTAGGTTTTATTATTTTTGGTGCCGATGATTCACCTGTTATACCATTGTTGTTATATAATCCAACAAAAATGCCGGCATTTAGTAGAATGATGTTAGATAGGGGTATTGCAGTTGTCATTGTTGGTTATCCAGCGACTGATATTATTTCTTCAAGAGTTAGATTTTGTATGTCCGCTGCTTTGACAAAGGAAGATATCGATATAATTTTAGCTCATTGTGCTGATCTTGGTGATGTATTGAATTTGAAATTTTCCACTGGTATGTCTGGTGGTGAAAAACATCCTGGTGATTGGAAGAAAGGTATTAAACCAAGATGGTCAATTGAAGATGTCTTAGCTACAACAGCTCAAGATTGTAGGGTTGAAATGTACTAGAAAGATTAAATTAATTAAAGATTCTTCCTTTTGTTATCAATGATGTGTATTAAAAGAAAAACTAATAAAAAAAATATTATAAAATATCAGTTATTAACCTACATTAAATTTTATTTATATGTATAAGTATCGTTATATTATCTTCGAAACCTGAAAAATTTGGTTTGTCATAATTCGCTCACTTATTTAAGATTATCACCAATATAGCCAATCAAACCCAAGACGAAACCTGTACCCATAATAATACTTGAATATAAATATTTGCCATTGACATCATTTAACATTGATTTATAAGAATATTGATCAATCTCAATTTTACTAACATGAGGAACTTGAATTTCAATTTCCTTTTCAATGATCTTTGGAGATACATTTCCCAGATCATTATAAACTGAATTATCCAATGGAGAATTTTCTTCTTCAGGATTTTGAACTTCTTGAACTATTTTCTTTTCAGTTCTATAAATGATTGTTTCTTCTGCATCTGTAATCAATTTTTGTTCATTTGTAAAAGTATAATAATAATTGAAAATTAAAGTAATTGGGAAAGCTAATGAGGAATAAATTAAATAAGGATGTTTACCATATGATGGTGAATAAGCATAAGCTTGATATAATAAATAAGTTGCAAGTGAACCTAAAGACCAAAATGATAAACGCAAATTGGTTATTAATTTTGATACTTTTTCCTTTAATTCAGTAACACTTTCTGAATCTTTTAATATAACAGGAACAACCTTATATGATGAAATAAGGAAAGCAGCTGAGGAAAGACCGAGAGATCCAATACCAACGACCTTGACAATAGTGAGACACGTACCCATTTTACAGTTGATTTGATGTGCTTGTTGTTATTTAACAGGACAAAACAGGATCAAACAAGAAACCAACTAAAGAAAAGTGTACTCCCTATCATCTACCAGTTAAAGTACAACTTAATTCAGGCTCATCGGCACCGTCAATTTGCCCTGTCCCCGCAGTCCCGATTGAGAAAGTCGAAAAACAAAAAAGTCGCGCCCGTCCCAAATCTTTCCTTATTTAATTATGGTCCGTTCCTGTCTCCATTGCCGAGAGATCTCCCTCTCAGTAACGATTCTAATTATGCACGGGAAGGGGACATGACTAATTATTATTTTTTTTTATTTTATCTTATATACATTTTTTTTATCTTAGACTTTTCCCTGAATATCTTTAAAATTCAATGTTAATCCTTAACTTTAGTTTTTGGTGATATCGAATCCCAACCCATAATCAATCTATAGATAACCTCAGAGTAATTTTATAAAATCATGGTTACCTTCCCAATTCCAACATTCACACTCTCTCGTACAGGGGATAAAATTCCGGCGTTAGGATTTGGATCAGGTTCCAAGCATAGAGTTAGAAAATGGGAAAATCCTGATATGAATCATGAAACAGTTGATGAAAGTATTGTAAAAACTTTATCGGATGCAATTAGTGCAGGTTATCGTCATCTTGATAGTGCAGAAGCTTATACAACAAGATTGGAATTGGCAACAGCTGTTAAAAGATCTGGTATTCCAAGAAGTGAATTTTGGATAACTGATAAATTTGATTCAGGTTGGCCTCATATTAATAGATGTTCATCTTCTCCCTCTGGTCCAAGGGAAAGTATTGAAAAGGGTTTGAAAATTTTTGATATGGAATATTTTGATTTGTTTCTGATTCATTCACAATTCTTTGACTTACTGGATATTTCAATTGTTGATGCTTGGAGACAATTAGAAGATTGTTATGAAAAAGGTTTGGTTAAGAATATCGGTGTTTCCAATTTCGATGTTGAACATTTAGAAGAAATTATGAAAGTTGCAAAATATAAACCACAAGTTAATCAAATTGAATATCATTTATATCTACAAAATCAAACAGAGGGTATCTTTGATTATTGTTCAAAAAACAATATTTTACTTGAAGCTTATTGTCCATTAACACCAATTTTAGAACATAGAATTAATGATGAAAATCATCCTTTGAAACCAATCATTGAGAAGTTATCAAAAAAATATAATGTTTCATCTACTATTTTAATACTTAGATGGATATATCAATCTGGTGTTATTCCAATTACCACATCTTCAAATCTTGAAAGAATGAAAGAATATTTGACTCTATTCGACTTTGAATTATCGAAAGATGATTTTTATTTACTGAAGGATGTTGGTAATACTTATAAAGTACGCAATATGTTTGCAGAAAATTTTGATACAAAGTTGTATTAAACAAATATATTATTCAGAGTTTCTATATCAAAAAATTTATGTAAATACAACGTAAATAAACAATCACTTAAACTTAAATAAAAGAAAATAATGCAGATGTAAACATCAGTAAATGAAAACGAAGACGAAAACGAAAAGAATAGGATTCAATGCAAAAAAAATGAACAAGTAAGATGATGAAAATAAAGATAAATAATAAAATGAAAAGCCACAACTTTTGAAATAATTATAACAATGCAATTAACATTAATGCAAGACAGTTAAATTCATTTGATAATCTAAAACCATTATTTTTATGTGACGTGGTTGAAATGCTAGAGACGGAAACAATTGAGGAAAGTGTTGTAGATGTTGGTGAGTCAGTCGTTGATATTGTAGCAGAGGAAGAAGCAGAGAAAGAATTGGTGACTGAAGAAATGGATGCAAACTTTGACGAGGATGCTCTTGAGGATGAACTCAAATTTGAAGAGCTAAAAAAAGAGGACGAAGTAAAAGATAAAGCAGATGAAGAAGATGAGGATGAGGATGAGGAAGAGGATGATAATGATAACGACGAAGCCAGTGAGGAAGAATCTGAACTTGGTTGACTAGAACTTTCTGATGATTGTGATATAGTAGAAGAAGAAACAATCGAGGAGGTCGACTCACTTGAAGAAGATGTATTTGAACTTATAATTGAAGAATCAGAAGAAGAAGATGTAGAAGAATCAGAAGAAGAAGAAGATGTGGAAGAATCAGAAGATGTGGAAGATGCAGAAGTGGTAGAAGAGGGAGATGAAGAAGTTGCAGAAGTTGTTCCAATATTTGTTGATGATAATGATGGTGTTGAAATAACATTAAATGAATTATTTTGTGGTCCGTACTTATTAGAATTTGGAGGTGATACAGCTTCTGGGATGTCATCTTCAATTGTAGATATACTTCCTGTACCGCCGTTATTAGAAGCCTTTGCTAAGGCAATTTTATAGTTCTCCAAGTCAGCAACCATATAAACACTGCCTAAAAATGATTGTCCTAAGGTAATATAATTTTCATTATTTGATGAAAGGATACCAAATGCACATTTATCAGAAACTGAGTTGTCCGGATTATATAAATTTATTAAAAATGACGATAATGGTACATCAACATCAAATCCTTGAAAATTGAATTTTATTGATGCATTATTCCCAATGGAACAGTCAGAGACATAATATTGTAAACTTGTTGAATATTTTAGCTGGAAGAAATTAACTAATGAATTTACAATACTTTGTGGAAAATATGATAAAGTTGTACCTGTATCCAGCAGTGCAGGGATTGCACCGCTGCCGATTTCAGCTATTTGAGAATTGCCTTGATCAAAATATGATAATTTATTAACAGTTACAGTCAATTGAATAGGGTTGGAAACACCTTGTGAATATAGTGCGTTAACTATTGGAAGTTCAACCAAATCTTCAACATATTTTGACTTATCGATTGCACCAAATAAAATTTCTGAGTTTGACGAATCAACCAAATAAACCGAGTATGCAGCTTTATTAATAATACCATCATTAACTAATTTTAATGGTAAATTTTCATATTGGTAAGGATTGAGACCTGAAGTTGATGTGGTTACTTCCAAACCTGGTAAGCCAATACCTAAAACACCTTGTGCATTATCAGTTTGATCACAAATTGCAATATTCATGTTATCAATATTTATATTTCCAAAATTGATTGAATCTTGACCCCAGGTACCCTTCGCAAAAGTACCATCATCATAAGTGATTTTGAAAGCGGTATTATTTGAGGTAAATGAGGTTGATGAAGATTCATCAAATGTACCATATTGTGAACAATCAATTTGAGAACTTGATGCAACTTTATTTTGATACGTTTCTATATTGAGTTCTAAACCTGTCGTATCACCATCTTCAAATATGTTTCTACCTTTAGATAATGAACCACTTGTACCGGCTTCACAATATGTATTATTTGAAGCAACAACCCAAAAATCAGACGATCCTGTATCAACCAAAACTCCCACTTTTTGATTATTTGAGCCAATTTCAATATTCGCCATATAGAAAGTCTTTTCATCAATTAAGGACAAAGTAACATAATTATCATTATCTCTTTTGAGTAAATGTCTAACATTTACAGTATCAACGACTTTCTTTGTTGATAAAGTCCAATACTTCTTATCATTACCGTCGATAACATCTCTTTTATCAACTGGAAAACCAAATGAGATTGATAATAAAATAGCAAAAAGAACGTAACAGGGGAGCATTTGATGATTATTATTTGGTGGTTATTGCAATATATTGAAAACTTAATGTCTTCTAGTAAAGATTTTAATCTTAATCAAATAGAATATTGCTTACAGGAAATAATCAACAAAGCTGTTTGGAGATTTAATTCTAACGATTCGACAAATAACGATGCCCCCGACAGATGTACTAACAATGGGTACCTGATTAAATATAAAGTTCAAAACTATTTTAAACCAGCCACCTAAATATATACACCGTTTGAATCTGAAAAATCATGTAGGAACGACTTATTAATGCAGGCGCTTGAGAATTTTCAAATTTCGAAATTTCACTACTGGATTGGGAAGTCTTACTGAACTATTGCCTCTTTGGGCGAATTCGAATGTAGAGCATATATATAATACTTCTTTGCTGGTTTTTCATTTACTTTTACTATTTTTACATTGTTCTACCAAATTTAAACAAAAAGGATAATAAAGATGCTGCATATGAAGTTGATCAATGATGATCTGATGTGTTTGGAAGATCCATTGATATGAATAACTGAGGATTTCATCAACGGTGTCGTAGAGAGCAGATTTACCAACATGCTCGAGTCATCCGTAGAAGAGGTTACCATTGCAGTAGCTCTGGATGTCAACATTTGTTTGGATGTTACGTTGACAAAACTTGTAGGTCTAGATGTTAAGATAGAATTAGATATTGTTGACGTTGCAGGAGTCGTAATATATGATAACAGGCCTGTGGCTGGCGGAAGAATACTCTTTTTATTAACCTCGGAAGTTCCATCATCCAACATTGTTTTGACATAGATAGTACTATAATTAATTGAGGATGATAATGGTGTTGATACAAAATTAGTTATTGAGGAGAAAACCATATTTGATATTCCATAAGTTTCTGAAATTGGCGGATTGATTGCACCAGGAATTTCAGATGTAATAACTTCAATATCATTTTGTTCTGTTGAACCGAGATTAGCATATGCTAATGCAATATTTTTCTCGTCAAGATCTATTGCCATATAAAGCTGTCCTAAAAATGTTTGTCCCAAGATAATTGATTGACTAAAATAACTTTTTCCAGCCACAAAAACACAATCATCATCATCTATATTTTCATTATTTGTTGTCCCTATAAAAAAATTTGAGAGAGGTATATCAAAACTTACCCCTTGAAATTTAAAACTTAATAGCTTATCATTTTTAATATTTGAACATTTTGTCTGATATAATTGATTTTCATTATTGAATTCCAAATCTAAAATTTCGACAATTTTATTATACATACCAATAGGTAAAGTTGAGGATGGTGTACCTGTATCCAACAATGCAGACATAAATCCTTCTCCAATAGGGTACAGAGTTTCATTTATAATCAAATTTATTTCATTTAAAGTAATTGCGGTCATTGAAACTTCCGAAGCTGTTAAGAAATTATAACCGTTAACCATCGGGAACTTATATAAATTACCAATATATTTTGAATGATCGATGGCACCAAACATTAAATATGACGTGTGATCCTGATCGAGTAATATCGAATAGACTCTTTTATTTATTATGCCATTCGATACTAGTTTTTGTGGAAAATTTTCGTAGGTATAAGGATCTTGATTGACACTATTCAATAATTTTGAAGCTTCTAAGTCGGAGAAGCTAAGACCTAAAATTCCAAGTGGAATTGTGGATGAATTGGCAATGCCCATATTAAATTGACCTATTGAATTGTTGGCAATATACACATTGTCCATACCCCAGCTACCATTTACGACAGACCCGTCACCGAAAATAGCTCTGAAATCTGAATAATTCCATGCAAATGTATTTGAATCATAAAAATTAAATGTACCGTATGTTGAACAGTTATATTGATTTGCTTCATCAATTGGAGTATCTCTTTTCTTAAGCGTTGGATTGGCTGTTCCTGCAATACAATATTCATTATCAATACTGGGAATAATAAAATCAGAAGATCCTGTATCGATTGCAAATTTAAGAGCTTCTTTGTTTGATCCAAGGTTTAGTGTCACAAGATATTGACTATATCCAAATTCTAACGGTGCAATGATATATTTATCATCATCACGTTTACCTATCTCACTATTTTCATGTTTGAATTGCCCATATACTCTTTCCTTTTCACCACTTAGTTCCAAATATCCGATATTTCCCGTGTTCAATACATTTGCAAAAATGATTTTGCCAAAGAGCAGTGTCACTATTAGAAAGAGAAAACTCATTGGATTTTTACGACTTCGATGTCTTTGGGTCTATCTAATGAATGAATTTGAAAATAAAAAGGTAAAATATATTCTATACAAAATCACCACATTTTCCCAAAGTTATACTACTTCCAATTAATATTTTTATATAAGGGTAACATGCTCTTCTACTTAAGCAATTTATAAATTTAATATTTGAATAATCTTTGTAAACTTGAAACTGCTATGAGATAATGAAACGACACCTAAAAGTTTATTTCAAGTTTTACCAGTTTCCTTTGCGTTCCCAAAATGGTAATATTTGTTCAGAGCTTAGATTGAGCAATTCAAATAATAATTGCTTTGAGTTTAGAGAATTTCCTAGTTTATTATTATTATTTAGGAATAAAATTAATGGGTTATAATTTATAATATTTGGTGGTTGTAAGAGATACAAATTTAAATAATTAAATTTAACGTGGTTAACTCTCTTTTTCAAACAGACATGGTTTTCAATTTGGATGTTATAATTAGCTTACTTTATTTTAGATTTTTTTGAATTCAAATTGGCAATAACCATACAAATTTAATCACTATATGATTTGATTATTAGTTAAAAGATTAAGGTTCATGGGATGTTATTGATATAATGATAATAATTTGTAATTTGAGAAACCCCAGACTTTTGCTTCTCTTTAAACAAAAAAATACTAAAATGTTGCGACAAGAAAATCGAAAATCGAGCACCGAAATCTTAATTATGATTCTTTCTTTTATAAAACTAATCGTACATTCATTGTATTGTGTCCTTTCCCATACCTTACAATAATATCCACTTTTACATATGTCTAAATCAGGAAGTAAAAATTTTGCATCAATATCGCAAGGAATTAATGAGTTGAATAATAATAACTCTATCGAACAATTGTTATCAACGTCAGAATCATTTATTAAGCAATTGAAATTATACCGTGATGAGATAGCAGCAGAAATTGAATCGGATACTACAGAGAATAAGAAAAGTGATAATAAAGTATTAGAAGTAAATATAGATTATTATCAGTCCCAAATGTTGAAATATGAAAAATCTTTGAATAAATCAATCAAGGGATTATCTGCTAAAATTGATAAAGCAATTGACTGGGAATTAGATAATGTTTATCAATATCAACCCATTAACGATGATATTACGTTAATTACCAGGGCTATAGTTATGGATCTTCTTTATCAGGGTAAATTTGAAGATGCAGCAAAGTTATTTAATACAACCGATTGTGAAGATGATGAATCATTTGAAATCTTACTAGGACATTTTCAGACATTAAGATCAATGATGCAATCTGTTTATGACGAAGATTATTCCATAGTTTATGAATGGATTTGTCGAAATGACGAAATTATTGATAGAGTCAGTGAGATCCGGTCATTAGTAAATACATTGATTTATTATCAAGTTTTAGAGATTAAATCACGTCGATGTAAAATACCAGAAAATGGAAATGTATTATGGAATATTCAAAATGAAAAGAATAATAGAATATTACTGAAAATTAAAGATTATAATTTATCACATAAGGATGATAATGAATTATTTTCCAATGATTTACCAAAGTTAGATGATGGATTTGATAAAGATTCAATTAAAGATGAGGTTGTGAAAGAATTAATCAAATTATACAACAAATTTCAACCAGGTGTAATGAATTTGCAAGCTGAATCACCTTTGAAAAAATGTTTACTTGCTGGTCACTTTGCATTGAGTGTATTGCTTAAATATACAACCATAAATAGACGCAGGAGTTCGGCAGGTATACAAGATAGAAGGAGGTCATCAACGATAGCATCCGCCAATTTAGCACTTGATGGAATTAGAAATTTACATACCGAATATGAAGATATTGAATCTGTAGAAAATGAAGGTAGTATAGATGGTAATAGCAGTATTAATAATAATAGTACCAGTTTAACTGATGATAGTATGGGATCAGGTACAATTAGTGAGTTACCTATGGAAATAGAATTGCCATCTTGGATGGGATATCACACAATTTTCATATGTCCTATATTGAAAGAGGAAACAACTTTAACTAATAGACCCAATGTTTTACCATGTCGTCATTTTATCAGTGAACAGGCATTATCCAAGCTCGCCAAGGGATTGAGCGATGAAATTAAATGTCCATATTGTCCAAGTAGGTCATCTTGGAGAGAAGCTTATGAGGTTAAGTTTATAGCATTGTAATGAGGTCTGGTAGTTTTATATAAATTTAATACTTTTGTTGGATAACTGATAACTAAATTGATGAATCTTAAGTGAAACTGTGTGTGTTTCCCAATCGGGAAGTTTTTCATTGAGAAAAACTATTTTAATATATTAAGATAAATTTTAAATTTTTTTTTCTTTCAGTAGTTTGTTTTTCATTACTTTTTTTCTAGTTGTAGATATCCTTAAAGAATTACCGAGTAACCATGGCGAAAGAAGTACAAGAAATACACAAATTAGACAAGAAAGTCAACAGAAGATCTAGAAAAAAGAGAAGAACAGAAATCTCGTCAAGCGAGGAGGACAGTAGCAATAGCAGCAACAATGAAAGTGAAAGCGATAAAGATGAAGATGAAGATGAAGCTATGGAAATAGATACCAATGGAAGAGGATCTGATTTGGAAGATGAGGAACAAAAGATGGAGATTGATGGATTACAGATAGATGCAGATAAATCAAAGAACGATATAAAGACAGAGAAAGATGTCTTAGAAACAAGACTCAAATTACGCCAATTGGATGAACACTTTAAAAATACGAAAACTAATGGATCTACTGAGAGCGATGACGGTGTGGGTATAGGTTCAGATGAATGGTTGGGTAAGATGTTAGAGCAATATGGGGATGATATCGAAACTATGAGAACTACTGCAGCAGATTTTAAAGGTGAATCAATCGCTCTTCTTGCTGAGTTACTTAGAGAAAGTCGAAACGTGTTTCAGGAAATATAATAAGAATATGTATATATTAACAGGTAATATAAGGGATGCATAAGTTATAAGTTTATTATCTTACAGAAAAACGTTTGACTTTTGACAGAAATAGTAAAAAGAAAAAAAAAATCTTTCTTAAATGTAGACAACGTAACAGAACAACATAAATGTGAAGCCCAATGAAGATGTTTACATAACCCTAGACGTATAGATTATACACTATACATTATGTATCCACATGATGTATATTATATATATATATACTACTCTCTGAATTATGAAGAACACGTGAATGAAAAAGAAATTTTTTTCATTATAATATTGTAATTTTAAACGTACAGAAATTAAAATGTTACGCGGCTTTGAGGTTTTTCAACTTTTCAGTGAAGAAAAGAGGCGTATTCTGTTGTCTCTGTTTATAGTGACCTAAATATAAACGCTTTATTTCCTGTTTCTTTTAAATCATCTTTATTTGATTGTATTCTTCTTCATTTACTTCCCATCTTCATCTCCTATTACATACCACTTTCCAACAATGGTTGCTCCGTTAATTATATCTATTTTTTTCTACTTGGTTAATGCAATGGCATCCCCATTGTTTGATCGCCCCAACTTTGACTGCAACGATGACAAATATTTCAAATTGACTGCCACCAAACTTCGAGGTAAAACCCTTGAAGATGCAATTCCAGCCTCTGAAGTTAAACATGTACTTGTCGAAAGAGATACTGGTAATGGTTATGTTAGAATTGATCTATCAAATCAAAATACTTTCTATTTAACTGATATTGAAATCGGTTCACCTCCTCAAAAAGTTGGCGTTTTAGTTGATACTGGTTCTTCCGATTTATGGGTTGTTGCCTCCAATAATACATATTGTAAGCCAGGAACAACAGGTCCTTTATCGAATAAAGGAAGAGCCCTCAATGATATTGTTGATTGGAATAATTTATCATCTGAAAATAATTCTTCCTTAATTAATGATGATATCCAGAACAAAGCCTCAACCTCTGGTTCCAATGCTGCATTAATTGATTGCTCCACTTATGGTACTTTTGATAAATCAAATTCTAATACTTTCCAAAGCAATGGTACCTCCTTTAGTATTAGCTATGCTGATGGTTCTTTTGCAAATGGTGTTTGGGGTCATGATGATGTTGTTATCGGTAGTGGTACAAATGTTACTTCCCTTTCTTTTGCTGTCTGTGATAATGCAGATAATGCAATGGGTATTTTAGGTATCGGTTTACAAGGATTAGAAACAACTTTTTCTGGCTCAACTTCATCTTCAAGTATTTTCTCTACCTCATCTCAATATAAATATGAAAATTTACCTGTTAGACTTAAAACTTTAGGTTTAATTAATCGTGTTTCCTATTCGGTTTATTTAAATGATGCAACTGCTGATTCTGCCAATATTCTATTTGGTGCAATCGATAATTCAAAGTTTACTGGTGATTTAGTTGCTTTACCAATTATTAATACCCTGCAATCTAAAGGTTACAATGAAGCAATTCAATTAGATGTTACTCTTAATTCAATCACATTAGTCAATTCAAATTCAAAACAACAAGCAGTTCTTGGTGAAGGTGCCTCAGCTGCTTTATTAGATACTGGTACCACTTTAACTTATATCCCAGCTAATATTTTAACAAATATTTTAAATTTAATTAATGCACAATATTCAAATGCAATTGGATACTATGTTGTTACTTGTAAAGATGTTGCCAATTTTTCACTCACCTTTAATTTCCAAGGTTTTAATATTAACATTTTATTATCTGAATTTTTGATTCCTCTAGTCACAACAAGTGGTGCTACCTCTCAATATTGTATGGTTGGAATTCAATCATCTCAAACATCTACTTTTACTTTAGGTGATAACTTCTTAAGAAATGTTTATATGGTTGCAGATTATGAGCAAATGGTAATTGCATTAGCTCTTGCAAACCATTCAGCAGCATCTGAAGATATTCAAGTCATGTCAACTGGTATTCCAAATACTGTTTCTCCAAATTCTTCATTATTATGGGGTAAAACTAGTGCTACGGTTCTATCTCCTGCAGCAAGTAGTGTTCAGATGTCATCAATTCCAGCATCTCAATCTTATACATTTCAATCAAGCGCCGGTTCACAACAAGCATCAACAACTAGTTCAGGAGCAAAAGTAACATCTACTGGCAGTATTTTAACATCACCAACCTCTGCTCCTTCTTCTACGCTATCATCAACTACCGCATCTGTTAGTTCAATTTCTAAAACAACTAAAAATAATGCAAATTTACTTGAAGTTAATAACATCACTTTATTAGGTGGTATTTTTGCATTATTCTCTGCATTATTATAATAAAAAAAAAGAATTTAACTCAAAATAAAAAATAATAGAAAAATAGTTTGTCTTTTCCTTGTTTTATTCAGTCTTATATCTCTACCCTTTTGTTCACTTTTTTAACATTCGCCAGCAGCTTACTGTTTTTATTTCATTTATAGTTACGTTTATTAATTAATTCCTGAGGTTAATCAATATGTATATGTATTGTATAGAATTGGCCTATATGGCGTATAAACTGTGTGGGGTTGGCCCATACACTAACAAAGCTTTTGCTTTTTGGGAAGATTCATTAATACTATCTAAAGTTTTGCATAGTGTAATCGTTAGCTGATATTAGTATTAACATAAGATTATAGTGTAATTATTAATTTTCTTTCAGAATAAAAAATTATTAACTCAAGTTTTAAAATACTTTTAAAGCACCGTTGACATGTCATTTTTTATCAACATAAATTATTCGATGTAGCTGACTCTCCCATAGACTGTTAAGTTAGATTATACTTAATTCTGTTATAGTTTCTATGTATCACTATAAACTATTATATACATTATATATTCAGTATCTTGTACGATCTTCTTGATACGACATGTTGTTATCAGCGAACCAATTTGATTTTATCAATTTTATTTTTTTTTAATTCTGCAATTCAATTTCATTTCAAAGGCAAATTGTTAATTGCTCTTATAGACAACTTTACATAGTTATTGACCAACCAATGACAACCTTTACATACCTCCCTTATAAAACTACAACCTCTGTGGATTGGAAATCATCTTTAGGCAATTTTCTTACATCTACGTTTGGGAGATCGTTCACTAATGAAATAACACCATCGGTGGAACAGTTAAACAAATTAAGAACTGATATCGAACATTCAAGTATTAAAGATGCAGAAAAGATAATTCCAATTTATCTAAATTATATTATCCAATTAGATTCTCTTGGTTTGAGATTACCTATGGATATCGTGATTTCAACATATAATTTAGAGTTTTCATGGGTAGATGTATTTGATGAAAAATCAAAATCTCAAATGGTTAAACAAAAATCATTATCTTTTGAAAAAGCATCAATTTTATTCAATTTATCCTCATTGTATTCATATTTAGGTGTTAATTCATCCTCTTCATTAGATTGGAAAAATGCAATTGTATATTTCACTAATTCATCAGGTATACTAAAATTTATTTCGAAACATTTTTTACATTCTCCAACGAATGATTTAAAGATAGATTTAACCAAAGGATATTCAAATTTAATGTTAGCACAAGCTCAAGAATGTTTTCTATGGAATTATATGCAATCGTCAAATACTATCAAACATTCTTTAGTTTCAAGATTATCCGAAGGTGTCAGTTCAACTTATAAATTGGCCTATGATTCGTTATCTTTATGTGGCGTTAAAATTAATAATGATGAAATTGATTTTAAATCATCATACTTTCACGCATTTGCATTGTTTCATCTATCCCAAAGCTACATGGAATCAAATCAGTTTGGTTTTGCAATTACTGTTAATAACATTACCAAGGACTTGATCAACTCAAAACTTACTCAAACTAATAGAAATATTGATATTGGATTGAATCAATTATTTAAAGAATTACACCAAGAAGTTAAATCTAAATTAGTTGAACTAGAAAAAGATAATGATTTAATTTATAATCAGCCCTTGCCTGATAGATCGAATATCCCAGGAATTAAACTACTGGAGGGTTCAAAAGCTATATCACTTGAGACTCAATTAAAAAATTCAGGATTTAAAGATCTATTTGAGAAAATTGTTCCTATGGAAGCACATAAAGGAATGTCAATCTATTCTGAAAAGCAAGCTGAGATTTTACGTGAGTATAATGAAAAGGTTTCGATTTCAAATCAAAAGATTACAAGTTTTTTTGAATTTTCAAAATTACCAAATACCATAATTGATATTCAAAAATTGTTGAAAGATGCCAATCCAACTACTTTAGAAGAAGATAGAGAGAAGGAAGATGATTATCCAAGAATTTTGGCTATGGCTCATGAATTAGAAAATTCACTAAGCCCAGATTATTTGAATGATATGAAAAGTGTCCAACATAAGAGGGACATAATTTTGAAACAACTTGATGATGCTGATGGGTATTTAACTAGAGACGATAAAAATGCTTTGATTAAAGGTTTGAGTGAAAATTCAGAATTGAATAAATTAAAAGATGAAATATTAACAACCAGTAGGGTTTTAACTGAGGCTGGTATGAGTGATTCAAAATTATCAAATTTATGGAAAAAGTTTGAAATCGAAATTAAAGTTTTACAAAGTGGTACAAGTGGTGTTCAAAAATGGCTAAATGATTCAACATCTGATAAATCCGTCGAAAAGATATCTCAAAATATTTCTTTATTAGATATTGACGATGATATTAATAATTCCGATGAATTAGATATTAGAACTGCAAACCATTTGATTGAAAATGCTTATCAATTGAAAAAGTCATTGGAATTATTAATGGATGAAAGGAATAACACTTTAGCAGATCTTAAAAATGCAATGCATAACGAAGATATTTCCTCAGTTTTAATCAAATATAATGGTGCATCTGAAGAAGAACTAGATAGTGTTTTCAATGAGCAATTGAAAAAATATGACAGTTATACATCACGTGTTGATCGACTAATTGCTGCACAAGATGATAAAATTTTAGAACTAAAAGATTCATTGAATAGATTACTAGATTTATCAATCATTAAAAAGAAAATAGAAGAGAAGAAAATAGAACGTAGTACAGTTAAGGCAAAGATTTCAAGATTAATCAATGCATATGAAAGTTGGAAATTATGTACTAAAGGTATAAGTGAGGCACTTGAATTTTATACAAAATTAGTTGATAGAACTTCAACTGTAGTTAATAGAATTCATGATATCGTCAATCAGAGAGAAAATTACTCCAACAGTGCTAGACCTAGTATTAGTAGTACTATTAGTGGTGGATTTGGTGGTTATACTATGAATATTCCACAGTACCAGCAACAACCCCCACCTCCGAGTTACTCAATGTACAATAATAAATCCGGTTCTGATTTTTCATCTGGTCCACCACTTCCTTCAAAGCCAAATTATACAGGTAACCAACCATATACAACACCTTCAGTTTACGATCCTAATATGTATTCGCAGTTTGGACAGAATTGGAAACAGTAAGTTTGGTAATCTTCTTTATGTCCTTTCTTTTGTATAACTATTAACTATTAAATTTAACCTTTAACCACATTCGTTCGTTACATTTGAGTAGGGGTGAGATTTTCATGAAATTTTTTTTTACAATTTTCAAATTTCTTCTACATGAATATTTTTATCTGAAAAAGTTGATACTGTTAGTCATTTTATTTACGATTAAAAATATTGTTAAATAAATCGAAAATGTCTGATACTGAAGGATATCACAGTGAAGATACATCTCCAAATTCTCAACTCACCAAACATGACGCTTGGAGGACAGGTCCACATCAAAATACAGATATGACACTAAAACCAGATGAAATACCCAATAGTAGAGAACAAAAATCTCAATTGGGTGATGAATGGTGTGGAATTTTTGAAACTAAAGTAGATTTCAAGATCCAACATTTTATTACTGCAATGTCTAATTTAATTGATAGTCCTAATATCAATTCAACGGTTATTTTACGTGCTGATATTTTACGTAAAAACACTTATGAAAATGGAAATAACGTTCAAGTTTTTATAAGTCCAAATATCAATGATGAACCATTATTAACTGAACCTTGTGAGACTGTTTTAACTAAAAATTTAAATGATACAGCATTTAAAAATGTTCCCCTAAATAAAGACTTTAGACCGGTTAGTGAAATTGTTAGAAGAATAATTCCTAGAAATCCATCTAAGGATTATATAATTAACCAAACTTGCTTGATTATGAAAAATGACAAAACAAAATCTACCTTGGTCTTGTATACTCCACATATATCAAATCCTGATGATATTCCATTTTATTTACCACCAGCAAGTTCAATTGGTATTTTATTCAACGAAGAAACGTCAATGTTATCAATTTCTTATTTACCATTTGAATCTCAAGATAAAGATTTATTTAGGTTAATGCCGCCATCAGAAAGACCAATTAGAATTGCTTATAGACTTTTAGGCACTGCCAAGAAACATTCTAATGGTGTGATGAATGGTTATACGAAACGTGTAAATCATGATCAAGTTGTTCCAAAGCAACAATTTCAAGATAGATATATTTTGCTGAAACAAAAATATGCAAAATTTTTAGTTGATAATTGGTGTGAATCGACAGATCCACGGAAGCATGTATTTGAAGATATTGCAATAGCTGCGTTCTTAATTGAATTTTGGAATATCATTTATCCATCAAGACATTCATTCGAATTTCGTGATTTGGGCTGTGGTAATGGTATTTTAGTTTACATCTTAATAATGGAAGGCTATAAAGGTGAAGGTATTGATGCACGTTCACGTAAGTCATGGGAATCGTTTCCTGAAAATATCAAAAATTCTTTAAAAGAACAAGTTATTATTCCTTCAATCCTTTTAAGACCTCATCCAATGCAATATGCGCAAAATTCAAGAATTACTGACAATGGCCAAATCTGGAAAGTTCCCATCAATGATAAGCCCCAACATCAAGGCAATACTAAAAATAATAATAACCAACAATATCAGTTAGTTGAATGTTACTCAAGTGGTAAGCTACTAAAAGATCCGAGAGTTAATGTTACTGAATTTCCTTCAAATACTTTCATAATTGGAAATCATTCAGATGAATTATCCTGCTGGATTCCATTACTTGGATATCCTTTCATTGTTATACCTTGTTGTTCACACAATCTAAATGGTGATAAAACACGATATCCAGTTATTAAAGGATTAAATGGTAGAACTAACCAAGAAGGAAATTCAACATATCAAGGTTTAGTTGATCATGTTGAATATTTAGCAATGATGAGTGGCTGGAATGTTGAGAGAGAAATGTTAAGAATTCCGTCCACTAGAAATTCAGCAATTATTGGATATCAAAGAAGTGAATATGCTCCAAAATCCATCTATGAAGTTATTGCAATTGAAGGAGGAGCAACAAAATGGGTTGAGAATACCATGTCTTTGATGAAAAAGAAACCCAGAAATCATTAATCCTTACAGCATATTTATTATTTATAGAAATTCGTATAAATATTATTAAATGAACAGTTTATAGATTCAAATGGATGATTTTTTTGTGATAGTATGTTAGATTGCTAGTGCTTTTATGATTCTTTCATTACAACAATGATCTTCTACAATATCCTATTTACTGCATGTTAGTATATATATATATGTATCCAGATTATACAAAAACTTCTAATTATAATTATAATCATTCTTGATTAATCTATAGTCTATTTTCCTGTTTTTCTTTGTCTACGCTTTTTACCAATGATCCTTTTGACATCTTCACTCATTCCCGATTTTTCTTCCTTTTTTTCAGTTGAAGAGTTGGATTTTCCAACAGACGGGCCTTTGTTCATATTACCACGTTTTCCACCTTTACCCTTTGGTTTCTGATTCTTATCAAACGATCTTTTATCGAACTTACCTTTTTTAGTATCCTTTTCTTCGTCGGCGTTATCATCATCATCCCTCTTTCTCTTGTAAGTAGAGCCTTCGTTTCTACTCCTTATTATTTGCTCATATCTTCTTTTAACAACACTTGCATTTTCAATTGCAAATTCAACAACCAATCTTCTTCTATTTATGGTTTTTTCTCTTTCTGCCATTCTCTTTTGTTCCTCAGTTAAACCAGAAACAATCTCGGATTTTGTAACTTCATGTGCATTTAACCATCTTAAAGCCATTAATGCATGTTTATGATCTCTAAATTCTAGGAAACCATAACCTCTAGATCTACCATATTCACCAGAACCTTTAACTTCATTGATAACTTTGGCTTGTGTAACAACACCATGTTTTGAAACTCTTTTCTTTTCATCATCATCAGTAATACCTAATTTCTCTAAAACAAAATGTTTTTGTTTGGTGGATCTATCAATCTCTTCTTTTGACAATTGCTGCCTCTTACCTTCTTTGACTTCAGTGGCGAATTCTACAATAGCCTTTCTACCTAATTGTTTAAATGATTTATCATTCATTGCTCTTGGAAGATTTCTAACAGCCAATCTAGTCATAGACAAATGCAATCCTGGATTCTTCTTTAATTGATCAACACGTAAACTAAAAGATCTTTCTCTGACATCTAGATCACTCTGACTTAGTAACGCAGCCAATTTAGAATTTGGACCAATTCTACCTTCATTTAAAAGATATAAGTTTCTTTTGTCATTTTCTTTTGGAATCCTACCAAGCATTTCCTTTCTATTAGAGGCACTTTTTTCCGCCATTCTTGCAGCTGACTCTCTGTCAAGAGCTGGAGCAATTTGCATGATACGACCTTCATAGACGTAAAATGGTGAAACATCATCTGGTAACAATACAGAATTTGATGCAACAGCTGGTGCGTTTAGAAGACATTCTTCATACGCATTATTTTTAGTGAATGCAACAAAAGCAGTACCCTTAGGTAAACCAGTTTCTTTATCAACAACTGGAAGTGCATACTTAACAGGACCAAGCTTTTCGAAGTGGGCTTTTAGTGCCTCTTCTGTGACATCGTAGGGAAGATTACGTACAAAAATAGAATAACGTTCTTGTCTATTTCTCTTTTGCTTACTCTGCTTATTATCTTCACCGTCGTCAAACTCTAGTAATTTGGCATCTTCTTCATTAACAGCTTCCTCATCCTCATCTTCATCGATATCTTCTTTATCAGATTCGATTTCAACTTCTTTATTCATCTGATCTTCATTTTCCTCTTGATTTTCATTTCCTATCTCTTCTTCATCTTTTTCACTCTCTTGTTTTCCCTCTTCATCTTCTTCACTATTGGCAGTTTCCGGTTTCAGATTACTCCAGTGTGTTTTATTGACTGCAAAATCAACCGCAACTTCTCTACCATTGATTTTTAAACCAGAAGATGATTTTACCGCTTTTTCAGCATTGGCATGTTTAGACATGGTAATGAAACCAAAACCACACATTCTCCCATCTGGCTTTTTCGGAATTTTAACTTCTTTAACTGTACCATACATCCTGAAAACTTTTGCCAAATCATCAGGGTTTTTCACACTCCAAGGCAAATTTCTAACGATCAATCTAGCAGATTTTTGAACAGCAATTTTTTCAGGTGCAATAGTATTTTTTTGGTTGTTGGAGTCAGATTTATCAGATTTTCTGTCTCTTCTTTTAGCAATATCAACTCTCAATAATCTATCATTTAATTTTTCTGTTTTAGCTTTTTGTAATGCATCAAGTGTATCATCATCAGAAGTAAATGAAACAAAACCAAAACCACGAGATTTATTCTCATTATCGTTAACAATAACTGCATGTTTCACAGGTGCAAATTTGGAAAAAAAATCAGAAAGCTGATCATTTGTAACATCAAAAGGAATTGATCGAACAAATAATGTTTTTCTATCTAAAGAATCATTTTCTTGTGTATTTGTGTCAGACATGATTGGTATTAGATGTCCTGTTTGATAGATGAAAGAGTTTTTATTGAAAAATTACAGTAAATGAAAAAAAAAATTATATTAGTATGGAAAATTTTTTTCCAAAAAAAGTCAAATTGAAAATGTTTATCTTTTACGTAAGGAAATTTGAAAATTGAAACTTTCCATTCTTAGGTTTTCCGTTTTCGTGTTTGTTTTGTTTACATTGCATTTAAATGTTCTCTTCTGTTGGAAAACGATCACAATAATAACCAATTTCAGATCACCATGTCGGGAAAGAAAAGAAAATTTTATAATTCAGGTATTTTGTCGAATTCTTATATACCCCCCTTACGTGCAATTCAACTTGAAAGAGAATTACAAAAATTACCACCAGATTCATTGTTTAGTTTGACACAGCTATGGCTTTCGATTACTACGACGCAGCCGATTCCTGATAAGAATCAACAAAATCAAGGCTATACAAAGGAATCTTTAGCAAAAAAATATAAACAAGATTTAGACGATTTGAAAAAAATTAAATCCAAATCACAATTGAAAAAACAACTTATCAATGTAATACTTGTTAAATTTTACCCAAGGGGCTTGAATACATTGCAGCTAGCCCAAATAGATGTCCAACTTTTAGTTGATCGACCGGGGGTCAATTCATGGGTATCTTCAACAGTAAAGATTGTTAATGCGACTAACGATATACCAATGGAAGAGGCTAATATTGATGATGACCTAAGAAATGAAAAACTAAAAACATTACCAAATTATACATTTTCATTAGATTCACAAAGATTTTTAGACAGCTTCATTATAAATTTGGCAGATCTGTATCTTACTCACGTTTATATTTCCAGACATCCACATTTCCCATTACTTTTGATTAGAGTACAAATGTATGATTATACTTTTCGTAGACAGACCGATTTATTATCCAGAAGTTTAATATCTGATTTAACGAATGCATCATTGGATACAACAGCAAAATTACAATTTGAGCATGATTTTTCATCAATTATGGAAAATAAATTTGAACCAAAGAATAAAAGGTTTAAAAAATCGAGTTTACAAAGACAAATTCAAATCCAAAACCAACCACAATTTAGGTCTCATAAACCTTTTTATATCTTATTACCTATATCATCACCACATATTATTCATTCAAATACATTGAATGAAGATGTCAGTACAAAGCTAATATTACAAACTTTAGAAACTACATTATCAACCTCTTATATAGGTAATGAACTAAATACACAAAGATTATCAGGCATCAAAAATAAATTGAACACTAATTCCAATTCATCAATTGTTTCTTATAACAAGATAAAAATATTTAGAGATTCAGATGTCCCTAAGCCTGTCAAAAATTTAAATACAATTTTCTTAATGAAAGGTATATCAAGATTTGGATCATCAATGGGTGTATGGGCACCATATGCTGATGGAAATATTGATATGGGAATTTTTGATACAGAGTTAAAACATTTAATTGTTCAACCTGAAAATTATATTGATTTGACTGAAGATGATGAAAAAAATTTAAATGACGAAGAAAGGGATAGAAAAATTGTTGCTGGATTAAAATTTAAAGGAAGTTTAAGAAAAATAAATTCCAAAAAATTATTTACTGGTAAGGATATTCAGAACGATAATGATGATGATGAATCTGATGAAGATGATGATGAGATTGATGTTACAGATTTTAGTAATAATAATATAATTCAAGAAGAAAAACAAAGACTAAAAGATCCATATTCATCACTTGTTCCAATACAAGAAACTAAATTCGAAATTGAGAATGATATTTCGAATTTTTTGAATGAAAAATTCAAATCCAAAAAGAAAAAGAAGGTTAAAAAACAAACGATTTCGTTTTCAATGGAGTTATTAGGTACTGATGTTTTTGGTGGATTACATGAACTTGCAGTTAATGGGAGTGTTGATCCATATAAAATTCCAGATTGGCTAGCTGGAGAATCAGGAACAGCAAACAATATAATTAAAAATGGGAAACTGAAAAAACTTAATCGTTAAGTAATTTTATGTATATTACACAATTTATAGAACTTTTCCTATGTACATTAGTGGACATGTAATATGATAAAAAGAAATTATTCATCTGAATGAAATATAGGATCAAAGCTACTTTGGATCATCTGATTAATATCGTTTGATGTATAAAATGGAAATGAGTGCAGAGCTTTAAAAGATGAATGAGGTGACTCTTGAGATAACAGATCCTGTTCACTTTCCATGTATAATATTTCGGGTCCTTCAGATGATATAAAATTGGATTGGGTATTTAATCTAGACTTCTTACGGGGGGATTTTTGTAAATCTTCTAAGCTTCTTTTCAATGAAACAGGTTGCTCTGATTGAAAAGAATCTGATGAACTTATAAAAACATTATTTGATTGCAATTGTTGAGATGTTATTTGTATTGAATTCAATCCATCAGTTGACATATTATTTAACTCTAAAGATTTATCTAAAAAAGCATTTTTAATATCATCATTGGAATAATCGAGTGACGAGTGTTGATTCGTCTGATATTGGAAACTATTTCGAGTTGATGTTATCATTAATTCGTTTGAAGCAATTGTTGAGTTAATCAATGTTATGTCACTTGTATTTTCTGAGCTGTACTTGATTAAGCTATCATAATCTTGGTCGGGTATGGATTCATTGCTGTTAGAGAAATCTAGTGTTCTATCTGCCATCAATATTGTGCCAGTTTTTTCCTCACGAAGATGGTTCGATAGATTAACAGAAGCACTTGGATCATAATACTCTGACATATCAAACATGGGTAATCCTGGGTTGCCCTGTGTACGGAGAGCAAATCTAAGTTGAAAGGGTTTGAGAAATGATATATCCATGGTTGTTAAAAGGAAGAAGGGGATCCATAATATGAGCCTCGTAATAGTTTCCTCATTTGCCCAGTTGAAATATTGAAAAAAAGTTGCAAATTCATGATGTCACGTGAGGTTGTCCAAACCACCCCTGCACGTGACATTGCGCAAACCAATGACCTTACTTAATTAGGCAATATTAACAGAATTAATAAGAGACAAATTTTTCACAATTAATAGGGTGAAAAGTTTACCTTTCGGGGGATGGTTTTGCATTAGTAAACCTTGTCTGATCATGTTTCCTGAGGGACAGATCACAGTTTATAACCATGAAGTTATCATCTGTTTTTCTTTATCATTTAAAGGTTTGTACTTTTGGTAGCGGTTTTGGCTCTCAAGTCGTTGCAATTAACTCAATTTCGTTTTTATAAACTTCAACCTTGTCTGAAATGCTCAAAGTTAATACTAAATTAATTACTAAGCAATCTTTGAAATCTTTGAGTTCTTTGAAAACTTTGAACTACACCTCATACATTCGTTACATTTCGAATTCGGCGAATGTTTTAAAACCAAGACCAACAAGTATTTCAAAAGCTGCTGCAATTAATGGTGATGTAAAACCAAGAACTCCAATTTTATCACAAATGGATTTTCCATGTTTAGAAAAATTAGAACAACGTTCAAAAGATTTAGAAGGTAATTTAGATACTGATAATAATGGACCTGAACCTATTTATTCAAAAATAACCAAAGATAAAGTTGAAACTTTCAGATCAAATGATCCGATTTTCCTTGATTATGGCGGTGCATTACCACAATTTGAAATCGCTTATGAAACTTGGGGTGAATTAAATGATGATAAATCAAATGCAATATTATTACATACTGGATTATCAGCTTCAAGTCATGCACATTCAACTTTGAAAAATCCAAGTAAAGGTTGGTGGGAAGCATATATTGGGCCTGGTAAATATTTAGATACAAATAAATATTTCATAATTTGTACCAATGTCATTGGTGGTTGTTCTGGTTCAACAGGTCCTCAATCGATAGATCCTTTATTAGGCGTACCTTATGGAACAAGATTCCCAATTTTATCCGTGAATGATATGGTTAGAGCTCAAAATAGATTAATTAAGGACCATTTGAGAATCGATAAATTATATGCTTCAATTGGTTCATCAATGGGGGGAATGCAATGTATTGCTTATGCATCTGAATTTAAAGATGAAGTTTCTAAAATCATTAGTATATCTGGTTGTGCAAGATCACATCCATCATCAATTGCAATGAGACATTGTCAAAGACAAGTTTTGATGACTGATCCAAATTGGAATAAAGGGCATTATTATGGGCAAATGCCACCACATACAGGTATGAAATTGGCTCGTGAAATTGCAACAATTACCTATAGAAGTGGACCTGAATGGGAACAAAGATTTGGAGTTGAACGTGCAGATCCATCAAAGAAACCTGCATTATGTCCAGATTTCTTAGTTGAAACTTATCTTGATCATGCAGGTGAAAAATGGTGTTTAGAATTTGATGCAAATAGTTTCCTCTATATTTCAAAGGCAATGGATTTATTTGATATGGGTTATAGAAATAGATCTAAAGCTTTCAAATCAAGAAGTCAAGCTGAGAATATTTATTATGGTGAAAATATACCAGATTCTGATTTAGAATATAAACCAACTTCATTATGTACATTTGATAAGCCAATTCAAAGTACCAGAGCAAGAAGATTTACTCCTGCAGAATCAAAACAAGATTTATTAGATGGTTTAGAACCAATTTCAGACAAAGAAGTTTTAGTTATTGGTGTTGAAAGTGATACTTTGTTCCCTGCATGGCAACAAAAGGAAATTGCTGATACTTTAAGAGCTGGTAATATCTTAAATGGTGGTAATGGTCAAAATATTAAACATGTGGAATTAAGTCATGAGGATAGTTTCTTTGGTCATGATACTTTCCTATTATCTGTTGATCATATTGGTAAGGAAATTGAGACTTTCTTAAACAATTGAGTTTATCGACAGCATTACCTTATCTACTGCATATTTCAACTTTTCTTTCTTTTCTACTCCAATACTATTGTTATTATTAATTTACTTTATGATTGATTTTGTTTACCGTTCTTTTTTTTCTAATTTTTGTCGTTTTAGTTCTCTTTTCTATTTTTGTTGTCTTTTTTAATCGCTGTTAGATGAACAAGGGGGTTCATAGTTGTTGCTTTTTTTTTAGTTTCATATTTTTGTTTGTATTTTTTATTTTTAAATAGTACTTAATTTTTTAAAGTTTGCTCATTAGGAATGAAGATTGATCACCGAGATAAGAAGAGTGGATTTTCAATTTTCTCTTTAGGTGTGAGAATCAATCATACGAATTTTTTTTTTTTCAGTTGAAATTTACGTTTTATACAATATTTGATTATCAAGTCAACTAATTTTCCAATCATGACTATACCAAACAAGAAATCGAAATCAAACAATGGGTATAAAAATTATAAAATATCAAGAACATCAGACAACAATGAAATAGATATAATCAATTTGGATGATCCGAAAATAACAAAGCAATGGTTTTATGAGAATTACATTAAGATTAGAAAACCTGTATTAATCAAATACAATAAAGATTCAAAAAAATTTCATGTTGATTTGAATAAGTTTAAGCCTGAAAAAATTTCTGAAACTTTGGATTGTGATCCTGATGATGATGACTTGTTACAAGTTGAAGAATTAAACAATGGTGGTTTTGGATCTGGTAAGAAGAGATTGAAAATAAGTATGAATGAGTTCCTTAAGAGGATAGAGCAAGGTGAAGCACTATATCTAACTACTCAATATACAGAAAATGATCCTGAGTTGGATGATGAAAATAATGATAGAAAAGTAGAAAGAGAAGATGATATTGAAGATGGAGAAGAAGAAGAAGATGATGATGATGATGATGATAATAATGATGACGGAGAAGATTTTGGATTTGGTGCATTTGATCCTAATGGGAGTGATGCAGAAGAATTTGCAGACATCAATGATGATTTCGATGATTTTGATGAAGCTGATATTGAAGAAGAAATCAATGAACCAAATTTAATTTATCAACCGCCACTTTCAAAATTATTAAACAATGAAAACAGTCTAAAATATTTACCACCACATGCAATATCCTTAACAGAGCCATTAATTCCACAACAAATAAATCTATGGTTTGGAAAAACAATAAATGATTCGGATCAGTTGAGCATAAAATATGATTCAAAGGGTGAAATTTCAGAAATTAATAATGGATTACCAATCAAAAATGCATCATCAACCGGATTACATCATGATCATGCAGATAATTTATATGTTTTAGTTCAAGGTAAGAAAAGATTTACTTTGTATTCACCTGATTTTGCAAATGATTTATATACTGTTGGTGATGTTAGGGAAATTTATGATACTGGGGTAATTGACTATATTAATAATGAGAATGCACCTAATTGGGTTAATGTTAGACCAGATGGTGGATGTATTACATTAGAGAAAGATTTAAAACATGTTAAAACAAATCTTGATCCACCATCATTTTGTAAGATTCCTCCAACATTATTACATTTGGATGAAGTTAAAAATTCAAAAGAACGTGAAAAACTGATGAAGTATTGTGATTCCAAATTACCAAAATTTACGAAATTCAGAAACAATTCAATCAAAGTGGATTTAAATGATGGTGATTTATTATATTTACCCTCAGGTTGGTTTCATGAAGTTACTTCATATGGTGATGAATTGAACAATAATGTACATATAGCATTAAATTACTGGTATGTTCCACCTGATAAGGATGATTTTGAGAATCCATACACAGACAGCATTTGGAATGAAGATTTCAACTCATGGAAGGAAAAGTTCATGTAGTTTTTAAATATAGTTAAGTGTTATGTATTATGATGAATTGGTGAAACTATTGATAGATTTACACAGCCTTTCTAAGCGACTTCCTCACAAAATGAAATTTTCAAAACTGAAATTCTTTTTATTTTTTATTTTTTATACATTATAGCTAAGATCTTCCTTTTCCATTTTTTTTCTTTCAATCAAATCCATAAATGCATGTATCGAATAATAAGACGAAACATTCAAATATTTAAATTTAAAATAATGGATAAATTAAATATACCGAATATAAACAATCGAAAGATAATTTCAATAATTGGTACAACAGGTGTTGGGAAATCACAATTATCGATAGAAATAGCCAAAAAATACAATGGTGAAATAATCAATGCAGATTCAATGCAAATGTACAAGGGATTAGAAAATATAACCAACAAACATCCAATTAATGAAAGGGAAAATGTTCCACATCATATAATGAATCATATTGATTGGAATGAACAATATTATATTCATAGATTTGAAAATGAATGTGAATTAATCTTCAATGATATTTGGAATCGTGGGAAAATTCCTATACTTGTTGGAGGTACACATTATTATTTACAAAGTGTATTATTTGATAATAAGATGATTACAAATAAGAAAGATGTTCTTAATGATATTGGAGAAATAGATTATTCCAAATTAGATGATGAGAATAGATTGATTTTAGAAAGTGAAGATTTTGAATTGATTTCTAACAAATTAAAGGAAGTAGATCCTAAAATTTTTGAAAAATTTCATCCCAATGATAAACGACGTATTAAACGTGCACTTGAAATTTATTTTTCAACTGGTAAATGTGCAAGTTCAATATATGAAGATCAAAGGGAGAAAATGAATGAATTTGGAACAAGTTTAAAATTTAATACATTATTTTTTTGGATTTATTCTGATAAAAAGGAATTGGATAAAAGGTTAGATTTAAGAGTTGATAAAATGATGATTGATGGTGGAATTCAAGAATTGATTGATTTATTTGAATATTATCAAAAGAATAAAATAGAAGATTTAGAGACAGGTGTATGGCAAGTTATTGGATTTAAAGAATTTTTACCCTATTTAGAAAATCCTGAAAATTTGGCAAAATTGGAAGTGATAAACAATATAAAGGATGATAATGAACGAATTGAAAGAATAAATGAAATGATTAATAAAGATATTGAATTTAAAAAATGTTGTGATGAAATGAAATTGAAAACTAGAAGGTATGCGAAGAGGCAAGTTAAATGGATTAAAAATTTACTTGGACCTGAATTAAAGGATGAAGAAAAGAATGGGTTTATTAAATTTGGTAAAATTTATCTTTTAAATGCAAGTGATTTAAATAAATGGGGGGATAATGTTAAGTTACGTGGATTTAAAATCATTGATAATTTTATTAAAAATAATGGATATGTTAATAATAATATTGAACAGGTACCTAATGAATTAATAGATGAAAATTTGATTACTGATAATACGATAACATCATTAAATAAGGTTGAAAATTGGAAACATTATACATGTGATGTATGTTTAGATAAAAAAACGAATGAAAAATTAATTTATGTTGGGAAACAATGGGAGATTCATTTAAATTCCAAAAGACATAGATTTAATTTAAATCGTGGTAAAAGAAAGAGGGAGTATGAAGAATGGTTAAAGAATAGAAAGTAGAATTAATTAAGTATCAGATAAAATAATATGTAAATATAAAATATAGAGAGTAGAAAAAATTTAATAAATAAAAAAGAGGGGGGGGGGTGTTTATAGAAAAGCATTAATAAAAAGAGAATGTTCCTTTAGTTTTAAATTAATCTTTCTTTTCATTTGAATTACCCTGTTGAGCAAAATCTAAACCATCAGTAACAATGACATTTGTTTCACTATTAATAATATGTTTAGAATTTCTAGAAGTGAAAGGACTTAAATTACTTAAAGTTTCTCTAATTGGATGAGGATGTTGTTCGTGATAAATTTGCATTTCATGATCAACTTCTTCAATATCATCGATATCATCTTCCTCTTGAGGTAATAATAAATTCATAATGACACCAATAAATCCTGTAACTGCAAATCCAGTTTCCATAACTAAAGTAATTGCATTAAGGAAACCTTCTAATGCATGATTATCACCATGATAAGTAAAGAAATAATTAAACCAATTTGGAACTAAAGTTGCACCTAAACCAAACATAAGTGTACAAGTAAATACAAATCTATCTCTTCTTGTAAATGCAGTTGTTGAAATAATTTTCAAACCTGAAACTGTAACAGATGTAAATAAGAAAGTAGTCATACCACCTAAGACAGGTTTTGGAATTGCAACTAAAGCAGCTGCAAATTTAGAGAATATACCCATAACAATTAAAAAGAAACAACACCAATAACCGACAGTTCTTGAACCACATTTTGTAATTGCAATAACACCATTATTTTGAGCAAATGTTGACATTGGAGGTAAAGTACATAAACCTGCCAATATACCATTAACACCATCAGCTAAGACACCACCTTGAATTCTTGAATCATATAATGGACCTTCAATTTCTAATCTTGTAACATCAGAAGTTGCAGTAATATCACCAATTGCTTCCATCATTAAAACAATATAACAAGCTAAAAATGGTAAAACCATTGGACCATAAACTTTTAATTTAAAAGTATGAACCCAAATAAAGGTAGCAGCAGGAGCAATATCAATACCTGCACGACTAAAATAACCACAAGCTGCAGCAACTATACAACCTATTAATAAACCACAAATAACTGCACAAGATTTCATAATTGGAGAACCCCATTTTTCACAGATTATAATAACAACATAAACTAAGAAACCTAAACCAATAAATTGAGCAGAACCCCATTGATAACCCTTTGAACATGCTTCACCAACACAACCTGCACCACCAACCAAATCTTGGAAACCAGATTCTACCAAACTAACACCAATAAGTAAAACAACTGGACCAGTAACTAAAGGAGGGAAGATTTTTTGTAAGATTTTAGCAGGCATGAATGATAATAAAACTTCCAAAAGACCACAAACACAAGAAGTTGCAATGACTGCACCATAACCATCAGGACAAGGTAATGGTGTACCATCAGGACTTGAAGGACAAAATCCAGTTTTATACATCATTGGGAAACCCTTTGAAACGATTGAAATAGTTGCAAATGAGACACCAACAACTGATAATAAACCTGTACCTATATAATAAGGAGTAAATGGGATTTTAAATCTTGTAATTTGAATACAAGAAAGGAAACCAGAAACCATTAAGGAAACAGAAACCAAATATTGAGTTGTTAAAGTATCAAGATGTGCAAAATTGGATATTAAAATAGCAGGTGTACATAAACCTGCTAACATTGATAAAGAATGTTGTAAACCTAATAATAAACCTAAAAAGATTGGAACATCATCATCTAAACCAAAGAAAGGTTGCTTTTTCTTTTCCTTTGATAAAAATGGTAAAGTTGGAGTGAAAAGGTAAGCATAATCATAATCACCGAATAGACCATATTTAGTTGTACATTTTTTGAAAATTTTAGTAGAATTAGATTTAAGATCAGAGATGAAAGATTGTTTTAAATTGAGTGATGAAGATGAGGAATTGTTAACAAATTCCTGGGCATTTACCGATTCATCCTTTGAATCTATTTGAATTTGGGGGGTTGACATTCTTTTGATTAAGGAATGGAAGAAGAGAGAAAGAAAGAGAGAGAGAGAGGGAGAGAGAGAGAGAGAGAGACAAAGAGATATATACAGACAATCAAAGTATTCAAGGGGAATAAGGGAGTTTAAATAGAATCAAGTAGTAATATATCAGAATAATATAAAGTGACTAAAAATTCAAGAACAAAAAAAAATTGAAATAAATTGAACAATGATACTTCTTATCTGACGAGTAAACTGTATTGTACACTTTAAGCTATACTAAGCTAATAAATTTTTTGATAAGATGGAAAGGGAAAAAAATAAAAAAGAAAAAAAAGCGGTTATGACTTATTAAGGAAAAATTTTCTTAAAAAAAAATTAATGAATAATTTACGAAAAAGTCATTGTAGTTCGGGAAAATCCATGAAAAATTAGGGGGGATTCAGAGGAATACAGGTCATTAGATGATCGTTAAAGTCAGGGAGAAGGAATTGATTGGTTGCATTAACGTACAATAGAGATCTAGGCGATGGGGTAAGTTTAGCGTATAATGTGTATTAAGATCGATATATGTCTGTCTATCTGTCTACACATCTACAAAACATCTATTATATACGTTAAGATAGCGAGAAGGAGAGGCCGGCAAGCGCCGACGGCAATCTCCGCAGCGACAAAGGGAGGAGAACGCCGTGATTGGTGATTGATGAGATAGATAACACAACACACCCGTGCACCCCATCTTTCTTTCTTTCACACATGTAAATAATCGGCCGCCACTAAAACTTCCAGGGCCATCTCCGTTGGGACGACAAAGTCTGGGATGTTCGTGGCGGTGCTCGTTGTAGTTGAGTCTTTCTTTGTGGCGTATTTGACATTGTAGGTGAGATACTCAGCCACCTTCTCTAATACGGGACCATCCATGGCTGCTAGCTGGATACGGTGTTGGGCCGATTCTGCAAAGATTCCTCCTCGAAGGGTGGAAGCTAAAGTGGTGCTTATAGAGGCTGTTTCTTGTGCAATGACAAAGGTATGGCCATCAGCAGAGACGAGTTTGGTGTAGGAGGTGGTGTTGGACATGGTGTAGTAATGTATAGCTAATAGCTAATAGGTAGAGTAGAGTAGAGTAGTAGACTGTCCATCTATTTGGCATTTCTCGTTTTCAACTTTTCAACTTTTCTCGGCTTGTTATAATATAACAGACTCCTTAATCCATATACTATACCCTACTGGCCAAATGTCTAAACTCAACCCTTCCCTCTCATGGCTGCCCCTAGATGATGTCTTCTATAGGGATAGGGTCTGTTATGATAATTTAAACTTGAATTTACTCAATTCAAATGTCTCAATTGGCCCCTATGTCTCAGTAATTGCCATATATCCAAAATCTCATTCTTATACCTTAAATGACCATATAGAAATATTCTCCCCCTCTGGTGATTTTATATTTAATATTCCTTGGAATTTCTTTATCAATCCAATTTCAAATATTGGTTGGACATCATCTGCTCATTTGATTATAATTCTCAAATCTGGTAAATTTAGAATTTATTATAATTATAATGGAGATTTTAATGAATTTGATTTAAATTTAGAGGTTAAATCCGCACTTTTCAATAATTTCGGCTTTGCAATTCAATCTTTTAATAATAAATTTCAATTTATTCCAAATTATAATCTTTCAAATATAATATCATTTGATCAATTAGAAACTTCAAATTCAATAGATCCATTTCATATATTAACTTGGTCAATTTCTTCAATACCAGATTTATCAATAAATTCAATTAATTCAATTAAATTCTTTATTGCAACTTCAAATGGTATATGTATATTAAATAATGATAATACTGATAATAATAAAAAACCTTCATTCCTATATTCTTCAATACTTAATCAAATCAATTTAATCGATATCTCACCTAATCAAAATTTTATTGCCCTATCATCATCTAATTCCTTATTTATATTCGATATCAATTTTCAAACTTTATTGTTAGATTATAAAATTCAACCACCTTCAAAATTATCTTGGTGTTCAAATGATGTTATAATATTATCTTATTCAAATTATTTATTGATTATTGGACCTTCAAAATCAACTATTAAAATTAATACTTTTAATGATCCTCATTTATATAATCAAATTGATGGTTTATATTATTTAACATCTAAAAATTTAAATTTTTTTTCAAAAGTTTCAAAAAATACAGAATTAACTTTTAAAATTGGTTCAACTTCTTCATCTGCTCTATTATTAGATTCTATCAATTATTCAAATAAAAATTCTTTAAATTCAATCAATTTAATCAATTTAATTGATGATCAATTGGTTTATGCAATTGATACATGTATTAGATGTGCAACTGAAGAATTTGATTTATATTGGCAAAAAAATTTATTAAAATCTGCTAATTTTGGTATAATTAAAATAATAGATTTATATTCAACAAATGAATTTATTCAATCTTGTAATTATTTAAGAATTTTAAATTTAATTAGAAATAAAGAATTTGGTTTATTTTTAACTTTTAATCAATTGATAAATTTAGGTATTGAAAATTTAATTGATTTATTATTATTAAAAAATTTACATTATTTATGTTTAAAAATAACTAATTTCTTAAATTTATCAAATTTAAAAATTTTAAATCATTGGGCAAAATTGAAAATTCAAAAAAATAAAAATTTAAATGATGATGAATTATTTAATCAATTGATGAATAAATTAAATATTAATAAAAGGATTAATTGGTTAGAAATTTCAAAAATTGCTTATTTTGAAGGTAGATTAAAATTATCTAAAAATTTATCAATTTATGAATTGAATAATTTTAAAAAAATTAAATTTTTATTGGATTTTAATAATGATGATTTAAATTATATAATATCAAAGGCAAATGATGATTTATTATTAGATGGTATATTGTTATTAATGTTTAAAATTTGGAATGATAATAATGGCAATATAACTGAATTTTTAAAATTGATAAATAATAATACTTCATTTATCGGTATTTTAAAATCTTTCTTCTACAATGTTGATAATACTAATAATTTATTAAATTCAATATTTTATTTGGAGGATGATTTATTTGCTCAATTAATTATATCTATTAAATATAACGATTTAAAAAAATCAAAATTATTAATAAATAATGGTAATAATAAAAAGTTTAAATATTTAAAATCAATTAATTTCAATATAGACGATGATGGTGATAATGATGATAATCAAACTCCAATTATAAAATTACAAAATTTAATAAAATCAGATTTAAAAATGGCAATTAAATCTTATCATACATTAAATTTTTCAAAATATCAATTCGTTTCAACTGTAATTTCAACATTATCTCCATTAAAATCAAAACATATTGAAATATATGACTTTGCAAATACTTTATTAGGTAAAACTATATCTCCTGATATCTATTTTTTCAAATTTTTAAAATTAGGTGAAAAGAGACAAGCTTCAATGTATGTTAAATTATGTACAAAAAAAAATTATAAATGGAGAGTTAAAATGTTATGTTTATGTGATATGATTGATGATGCAAAATCTGAAGCTATAAAAGCAGGTGATCATGCATTAGTTGATGAATTGAAAAAGGTTTATGAATAATTTCAATAATCATCATCTCCCTCTTCATCACTACATTCATAACCAAAAGTATAATTTTCCTTTAATTTTTCAAATTCATCTTTAAATTGTTCACGTTCATCAGTACGACAATATTTGGAAACAAATTTGAAAATTTCATTAAAATCTTCATATAATGATGTTGAATTTATACCAATTGATGATGCCTCAATTGTTGCATTTTGGAAATTCTTCGGTAATGTATCAATATATTTAAAATTATCAGTACTTTTATAATTTTCTAAATAAAATTTAGATGTACCATTTTTAATTAATTTATCAAATTCATTAAATTTTAAAAGTTTATCATTATCAATATCTAATGTTGATATAACAGATCTTGAAAATATATGACCCCCATTTCTTCTTGGTGTTTTTATAAATATATCTTCACATCCTATATCTATCACTTCATCATTCCATGATATTCTAACCTCATTGATAAACTTCTTATTCCCACCTTCAGTTAATTTATAATTAATTTCACTTAATTCATTATCTTTAATAGTATTGAACATTTCAAATGGTATATTAAAATAAGCGGATTTTTCCCAATTTGAATTACCAATTTGAGGAGAATTTAAATTTAACATAATTATTCCATTTGTATCAATATTACTAAATTCTGAGAATTTTTTAATCCTATCTAATTTTTCAAAATTTGTAAATTTTTGAAATTTTGAAATATCTTTCTGAATTGACCAAATACAAATTTTTGATCCATTACCATTTAAATGTTCATCAATTAATTGATTCATTAATTCAGAACATATACCTGACCATGAAGTATCGAATTCTAATATAACGTTTAAATTCGTCAAATTATTTGAATTTTCTAAAAATTTTCGTATTATTTCATCATTTGAATCTTCAAATATCGAATTCTTATAATATAATTTACCAATTTCATGATTTTGAAATGTTTGTTCATCATTAAGAGAATTTTTATTTATTCCAAGTCCTGTATCCGGATCATATGAATATTCAGGATGTTTCAGAATAGAATGTGGATTATATGTAACATTTGAAAAATCAGACCAAAATTGTGGTGTATTAGATGTAGAGGGTTTTAATTTCGTAGTTATGATTTTCGGTAACGTATGTAAATTATTCAATTTTAAATCATCATCTATATCAGATTCGAAAAATTTAAAGGGATTTAAATCTCCTGTACCATTTGAATAATCGTATAATATTGAACGTGGATATAAATTGGAGATTAATTTGGAATTAATTGATGGATTAGATTTTACAATTATGTGATTTAACGGATTGAAATTATCCGGGTTGTTTATGAATTTATCATTTTGGGAATTGTTGAAGTGTGTTAGTAGTTGATTCGATATTTGGGAAAATGATAATGTCAAAGATTCATGCATTGTTGATGCTCTCTATATCAATGGTCATTTTAGAAAAATTTAGTAAAATTCCTGATGTGGAAAATGGAAAATTGGGTTTAAAGTGGTTGTCATTAAAACATGTTAGCTAGCAATAAATTTCAGTTTAATAAATTTTAAATTTTAAATTTTCGATGAAATTTTTTTTTTTTTTTCTTAATTTTTGAAAATTTTTCTGCATACAAATTATTTTTCCTATACACATATTTCAGATTAGAAATCTAATTCATTGCAATCATTAAATAAATCAAACACACATACATACACACACAATGAGTAATTCCTTAGAGGACAGGTTACAAGAACATTCAAATGCGTTTGATGGCTTGCTATCGTTGATTCCTGCTAAATACTATTATGATGAAGATACATCAAATCAATGGCAACAAAAACGTAAATCAAAGGAAGAACATCTAAATAATAAGAGAAAAAAATTGAATCCTAATAATAATAAACATGTCAATGCAATGGATGTTTTAAAGGATAATGAAAAGGTGGCCAAACCCGTTGTTTTACCAGGTGAGAAATTCAGACAACATCAATTGGCAATGAAAATCTTACAAGAAAAGGGTAGTGATGAAGATGAAGACGAAGAAGAGGATGAAGAGAATGAGGAGGAAGAGGGAGATGATGATGATGATGAAGCTGATGAAACCGATGAAACCGATGAAACCGCTGATAAGCAACCTTTCAAAGATGATCAATTAATTCAGGAAAATGTTACCATTGTTTTCGATGACAATGGTGAAGAAGTCTCAAGGGTTGAAGAATATAAAAAGGCCGAACTGCAACAGAAGACACGAAATGGTAAAAAGCAACTAAGTCAAGAAGAACAGGAAGAAAGGGAAAGAAAACATAAAGAACTTAAGGCAAAACTTCAAGCGAAAATTCAAACAATGAGAGAGAAGAGAAAGGCACCAGGAACAAAAGTTCCAGGAGCAGCAACGTCAAGACAACAGATTTTAGAAGAGAGACGTAAAAAGAATGAATTAAAGAAGGAGCAAAAGAGAATTAATGGTATTGAGGGAAATGATGATGATGATGATGATGAAACAAGTAGTAGTGATGATGATGATGATGATCTTAATCAAACTCCAGGTGTCAATGTTATGTTTGGTAATATTGAATTTTTAGATGGTGAAAGAATATCAAGTGATTTGACTTCAAGTAGAAAAATCGGTAAGAAGAATGGACCTGCAAATAATGATATTAAGGGACATTTAAAGAAAATTGAAAGAGAAAAGCAAAAAGTTAACGAATTAGATAAAGACGCAAGAAAGAAACTCGAGGATAAGAATAAATGGCAAAGGGCATTGGCCAGTGTTCAAGGTGTTAAAGTCAAAGATGATGAAAAATTATTAAAGAAAGCACTTAGAAGAAAAGAATCAATTAAAAGAAAGAGTGAACGTGAATGGAAAGATCGTATACAAAATCTTGCCGATGAAAAGAAAATGAAAACTGATAGAAGAGAAGAGAACTTACGTATTAGAAAGGAAAATAGAGGAAGAAGTCGTAAGGATCAAATCAAACAACTACCAAGTTATAAACGTAATCGTGGACATAAAAAACTTGCTGGTGGTGGTGGTACTAGAGATAAAAATGATAAAAGCGGTAAAAATAGAGGTGGATCCAACGATCGACCAAGGGGTAACGTCAAACGTGCCGGTTTCGAAGGTGGTATCCGTAGCCACAATAAGAAAAAATAGTGTAACCTACATATATATGTATATAATAGTAACTAATAACTTATCTCTATTTTCTATTTTCCAATGGATGATACGCCAAAACACAAAACACAAAACAAATTACAAACTACAAATTACCCAATTGGGCCATAACCTAAACAGGGAGCGAATTGAAATTTAATTTTCATAAGGTTTTGGTTTGTTTTGTTTTCCGGTTTTGTTTGGACGAGTTGAAGTTAAGGTTCAGGTTTGTTTCTTTTGAATTGTTCTTTACCCTATTTAACAAACATAGTTGCGTTATTTTAACTAACCGATCATGTGGTATGTATAGAGAAATAGCTCATGGGTTTGAATGGCTTTTTATTTGGTCTAATTATACTGCTTTTCATTGATTTGATCTCTCTTTTTGCTGCTTTTGGAACACCCTGTCAAAGATAAAAGGCAATGTGATCTAACTTTTTTGATATCAATTCCTTCTATTATTTCTTTCTTTTTTTTCTGTGGCTTTTAATTAATCAATTCTTAGTCATTATTCATATTTTAATTGTTATCCCCTTTATGCCAACTTTATTTACAACTAATACTAACACGAAAATTTGGTTTCCTCCCCTGTTTCTATTTTTAATTTTTTGTTTCCTTATAGTGGTATTTTCGGTTATGCAAATTATAATATTGCCCGTTCGAGAGGTCAAATCATCAATACTCTAGTCGATGGTTTAACTAAATTAGAATACAGAGGTTATGATTCTGCTGGTATTGGTATCGATGGTGAAAATGATTGGTCTGAAGATTCCCCAGTTAGAGAAATTCAATTATATAAACAAGTAGGTAAAGTTGCATATTTAAAGGACGAAATCATTTCTCAAAATCCTGATGTCTCTGAAGCCTTTTATAGCCATGTTGGTATTGCTCATACAAGATGGGCAACTCATGGTGGTGTTACTCAAGTTAATTGTCATCCTCAACCTTCTGATCCTAAGAATCAATTCGTTGTCGTTCATAATGGTATTATAACTAATTATAGAGAATTGAAAATGTTCCTTCAAAAGGAGGGTGAAGTTTTCAAATCTGATACTGATACTGAAATCATTGCAAAATTATTCAACTATTATTATAAAAAAGATCCTGAATTAGAATTATACCAATTAACAAAGGATGTATTATATGAATTACAAGGTTCTTATGGTTTAATGGTTAAATCCGTTCATTATCCAAATGAAATTGTTGCAACTAGAAAGGGTTCTCCTTTATTGATTGGTGTCAAAACTGACCAGAAACTAAAAGTTGATTTTGTCGATGTTGAATTTATTGCGGATCCAACTGAAAGTAATCAATTAACAAATGAATCAAATGGTACTACTTTATTACCAGCTAAAACTTTTAAAACTTCTTTAAGAAAATCAGAATCGAGAGCAATTTTACCTGATCATAATATGCCAATTGAATTTTTCGTTTCATCTGATGCATCATCAGTCATTGAACATACTAAAAAAGTCTTGTTTTTAGAAGACGATGATATTGCTCACATCAATCATGGTGAATTACATATCCATAGAGCTAGACAGAGTAAAGGTATGTCAACTACAAGACCTGTCCATACTTTAGAATTACAATTAGCTGAAATTATGAAAGGTGGTTATGATCATTTTATGATGAAAGAAATTTCAGAACAACCAGATTCCACATTTAATACAATGAGAGGTAGATTAGATTTTAAGAATAAAAATATTATACTTGGTGGTATAAAACCTTATTTAACAAGCATTAGAAGATCAAGAAGATTTCAAATGATCGCTTGTGGAACATCATATCATTCATGTTTAGCTGTAAGGTCTTTATTTGAAGAATTAACTGGAGTTCCTGTTTCAGTTGATTTAGCATCTGACTTTTTAGATCGTTCCCCTCCGATTTTTAGAGATGATACATGCATTTTTGTTTCGCAATCAGGTGAAACTGCTGATAGTATGCAAGCTTTGAAATATTGTAGAGCTGCAGGATGTTTAAATGTCGGTGTTGTTAATTCTGTTGGTTCAAGTATTTCTCGTGAAACTGACTGTGGTGTTCACATTAATGCAGGACCAGAAATCAGTGTTGCATCAACGAAAGCTTACTCATCTCAATTCATTGCATTAGTTATGATTGCTTTACAAATTTCAAACAATGTTATTGATAACAAATCACGTCATGTTGAAATTATAAATGCTTTAGAAGATATTCCAAATCAAATAGCAAAAGTTTTAGAATTGAAAGATCAAATCAAAGAAATTTCAATTCAACATTTGCATAATAAGGCAAATATGTTGGTTGTAGGTAGAGGTTATCAATATGCCTCAGCTTTAGAAGGTGCATTGAAAATCAAAGAGATTTCATATATTCATGCAGAAGGTATTCAAGCTGGTGAATTAAAGCATGGTACTTTGGCATTAATTGATGATATAATGCCGGTTGTTGCATTAGCAACGCAAGATTCATTTTCTCCAAAAGTTAATTCAGCAATCCAACAAATAACAGCTAGAAATGGTCGTCCAATTGTTATTATTAATGAAGGTGATGATTTACTTGATAGATCTAAAACTTCAGCATGTATTGAAGTCCCAAAAACAGTTGATTGTTTACAAGGTTTAATCAACGTTGTTGTTTTGCAATTAATGAGTTACTACCTATCTTGTGCTGCTGGTCATAATCCAGATCGTCCAAGAAATTTAGCAAAATCAGTTACTGTTGAATAGTTAAAATGCTTTAATTCAGGTAATTTGGTTTCTTAATCAGTAGCTTACCTTTCGTTTCTAAATTTTAACTTTTGATATCTTCTCACACAACGTTATATAAATAAATTTCACAACATTCAGTGAGTTTTTCTAGATGTAGCCCACTTAACAACTTAACAACAGATAACAAAAAATAGATTCGATTTGTTGTACCTACCAATAGCCGGCCCACTAGTTCGCTCAAATCTCTTTCTACACCTAGAACTTTCATGGGGAAACCAATTACCTCGCGGGAAGCTGACAACTTTTTCCCATGAAGGAGAGCTATTTTTTAGTGGGCATTTTTTGCTTTCATGGGCCTCCCTGTCTGTTCTACCAATCTCCCAGGTAAGTTTTATCGGAACTTCTTAACGGAGTTCAAAAATCACCCCCCACAAAAGACAAAAGGCCTAAACTTCATAACACTACAATTCAAAAAAAGCGATTTCAATTTACAATTTATGTTGATATCCAACATAACTTAACATTATAGTGAATGTTTGTAAATTTTCAATTCTTGTTCAGTTGAAGTTAGTGATTTGTGATTTGTGATTTCTATCCGTACATTTTCCAAACCTGTATTAAGTATTAAGTATAAAGTATTATTTTTGTATTGTGCTCGAAAATCACCAACGCCATTTCCTCAAACGGCAAACAGGAGCCTCTTACAAATCATCTGGTTAGGGAGTTGTTGATGAAGTTTTTAAAACAAGTGAATGAAAATTCTTTTTCTTTCTTTAAAGCTCAATTGCTTTTTTAATGTTTAAATCAATCATTAATAGGATCCCGAGATCTTTGAATTTTACTAGAAAGATGTGCAATTCAGTTAACAAGATGAAATTCCCAGATACTTCATTGCATGAACACCTTCCAAGAAATGTTGTCCCATTGAATTATAATATAAAATGTTATGATATCGATTATGTTAAAAATACATTTAATGGATTAATCACAATTGATTTCAAAGTTTTGGAAACTTCAAAATCTATTATTTTAAATCAAAAATTTTTAAATTTCAATAAAGTTTTTATCAAATCATCAGAAAATTCAGAACCTGTTGAAATTAATGAAATAATTTTAAATAATGATAATGAAACAGTTGAACTTAAATTTAACAACGAAATTTCAAAAATGAACAATGAAAAAATTCAATTAATAATTAATTATAATGGTAAAATTCGTACCGATATGGCAGGATTTTATTCATCAAATTATAAAGCTCCAAATGGTGAGACCAAATATATTTTAGCAACCCAATTTGAATCAACAGATGCACGTTCTGCATTTCCATGTTATGATGAACCAAATTGTAAATCTACTTTTGAAATTTCAATTGAAGTTTCAAATGAATTACAAGTTTTATCTAATATGCCATTAGATAATGAATTAAGTGATACTAAAACTAATAAAAAATTATTTAAATTTGTTAAAACTCCAAAAATGTCAACATATTTAGTTGCTTGGGCAATCGGACAATTTGAATATGTTGAATCTGAAACATTACGTGAATATAACGGATCAAAATTACCGATTAGAGTTTATACGATTCCTGGACATTCACATACGGGTAAATATGCATTAGAAACAGCACAAAATGCAGTTGATTATCTTTCAACAATTTTTGATATCGACTATCCATTACCAAAACTTGATTTATTGGCAGTTCCACAATTTGGTGCAAATGCAATGGAGAATTGGGGGTTGGTTATGTTTAGATCAACTGCTTTATTATTTGATCCAAAGAATTCAAGTGCTTTATATAAACAAAAGGTTTCATATGTTGTCTCCCATGAAATAGCACATTCATGGTTTGGTAATTATTGTACAATGAATTGGTGGTCAGATTTATGGTTAAATGAATCATTTGCAACTTATGTTGGTTGGTTATGTGTTGAAAATATGCACCCAGAATGGGATGTTTTCACTGATTTTATTTCAGGTTCCATGCAAACTGCATTAGATTTAGATAGTTTGAAAAATTCACATCCAATTGAAGTTCAAGTGTATCATGCTAATGAAATTGATGAAATTTTCGATGCAATTTCTTATTTAAAGGGTGGATCAATTGTTAGAATGGTTGCGGAATCAATTGGAGTTGAATTGTTTTTGAAAGGTGTTTCAAATTATCTTAAAAAATATTCCTTTGATAATGCCAAATCTGATGATTTATGGGATTCGATTAGTGAAGTTTCAGATAAAAATATTACTGAGTTAGTGGAACCATGGATTAGAGCAATTGGTTTCCCATCATTACATGTTTCAAAAATCAACGAAAATGAAATTGAAATTAAGCAACAAAGATTCTTGACTGAAGGAATTACCAAAGATGATGATGAAATTACATGGTGGATTCCAAATATTGGAAATATGGTTACGAAGGAATTAATTATTCCTAATAAAAATTTCCTCAAAATAAATGATAATACAACAGGTTTTTATAGAGTTTTCTATGATGATGAATTATTTAATAACATAGTTTTAAATTTAAATAATTTATCGGCGAAGGACAAGATTGGTTTAATTGCTGATACAAGTGCAGGTGCTAGAGCTGGTTTGATCAAAACATCACATTTTTTACAATTGGTGAATCAAATGAAAGACGAAAATCATGTTTCGGTTTGGAGTGAAATTGTTGAAAGATTAAATATTTTGAAGAATGCATTTTTTTCAAATAAGGAAATTTCAAATAAATTAATTACATTTTCAAAGAATCTTTATAAGAATAAATTTGAAGAATTAATTAGAAACAATTCAACATTTGATTTTAATCAACAAAGATTAGCATCTATTTTATTTGAACAATCAGGTATTTCACAATTTGAAGATGCAATTTTTAAAGCAAATGAAATTTATAAATCAAATAATATTGAACCATATTTTAGGCAAGCAGTTTATAGAATATTGTTGTCAAATAAGGAAACATGTAATGATGAAATTTTCAATTCTGTTCTGAAAGAAGTTAGAGAGCCAAGTTCAATTGATGGACGTGAAGTTGCATTAAGATCATTAGGATCAATTAATAAAGTTGATGAATATTTACCTAAAATTTTAGATTTATTCTTTGATGGTAGTGTTCCAGAGATGGATTATCAATTTTTAAGTATACCATTAGCATCAAATAGTGAAACCAAGATTTTATTTTGGAATTATTTCAAGGAAAATTATGGTAAATTTAGAAATGATGTTTCAATGTGGACATTGGACCGCGTTATTAAAGGTTTTTTACCAAAACTTGTATCAAGAGACTTGGAAGTAGATATTCAATTATTTTTCAACAACAAGGATAATAGAGGTTACGAAAAGGGTTTAAAGCAAGCATTAGATAGTATTCACAATGATGTCAAATGGAATGAACATGCAGAAAAAGATATTCTTGAATGGTTTAAAGAAAATGGCTACTAATTTTGATGAGCTATTATGTTTTTTTTTTTAGAATGAAGTTATAAATTTTAATTATAAGCTAATATTAATATTCTAATGCAATCGACGATTGGAAAAAATGTCTGAGATGGAATGAAAACGTGTTTTATACCATGTATGGATTTTACAGAAAGTAGCATTATGCACTATGGGTTTAGTCTAAGTGACGTAGGTTAGGTTAAAGTAGAGATAGATATATCTGCACTAAAAAGACACTACGTCAAGTAATTCATGTTAACAAAGACAATTTGTTAACTACATGCTTTAATAATTTACTGTGTATAATTCAGTTTATAGATTAAATTGTATTAAATTAAGGGAAACTCTATTGTGTGTAAGTTAATCTATATTATTAAATTGACTAATCAGGCATAAACCAAATTAGGAATCATGCATATATTACGGTCTACTGATGCGAAAACATCAGAAAAACGCCGAACTTGGCCCAAAAGGGAAACCTCGAAAAGAAAAAAGAAGAAATTTCCTAATTTAGAATTTAGTATTCTTAAGAGAGTGGGCTTTGTTCTTTGTTAATAATTAATAATAGAAGCTAGAATCAATCAGCTGTCAAGAATTATTTGACGGGGGAGGGGACCACACAAAATTGGGAGAAAAGAAGGGTACGTGTGAGAATTCAATTGAACTTCAATTAAAGAGCTTGGAATTTTTACACACCTTATAAGTAAGTCTTTTAATAGCGGGACGTGTAGCTTAAAGATCCGGATGTAAACGGATACTACTATATAATAATACATAGTACAGATTCTGAAGTGAGCTGAGTGTGTGGAAATTTTTTCATCATGAGTGAAATTTTTCACTCCGAATTGAGTTAGATTTTACAAAATTTGACGTTTTGACTTTTTTGACAGAAACAAAAACTAGAATAAGCCTACATGGAACTGTCAATCCATTGAAATTGGTTCAGTTTGCCACTTTTTTGTAGTTTTGTATTCTTACCCTTCTTCCGTTTTCTTGTTCATCTTTCATCGTTGTTTCTTTCCTATCGCTTATTTAACAAACGTCATGTTATTAAACACTGCAATATTTGCTACCTTATTGGCCTCGGCGGTCAAAGCTTCTCCCATTCACAAGAGAGATATTACCGATGACTCCACCTCAAATTCATCTTCATTAGGTTTCATCAAGCAAGACTTATTAGATGGTCCTGATTTTCTAGGTCTTCAATTATCAATTGGTTCTGATAATCAAACTGTTATCCTCAAATTAGATTCTAAAACTTCTGATTTTTGGGTCAATTCAGATATTAATGAATTCTGTTTAGCTTATTATCCAGTTCCATATTTAAATTCAACTAACGCTACTGAATGGAATTCATTGAATGCAAAATTACAATCAGGTGTTGTTTCTGCTGTTCAAAATTTCCAAGAAAATCATGCTTCAAGTTTATCCAATATTTTAAAACCTTCTGGTACAATTGATGTTCAGAGTTATGCAGATGAAAGAAAGACTCAATTCCAATCCTTAATTTCAAGTGAACGTAATGTTATTACTAAAAAAGTTGATGATTTTACTAAAACTGCAACTTCCGATTTCTCCGCATTAAGATCATTCTTTACTGCTATTCCATCAGTGGCAGATGGTTTCGGTAAAGGTATTACTTCAAAAGTTGCTGTTGCTGCAACTGAGGCTGCAACTTTAGGTGATGACTTTGCCACTGAAGTTACCAGTCTTGGCGATAAAATCTTTACAATTGCTTCCAAAAAAGCAGAAGAATTTGCCACTGATGCTGCATCATGGGGTGAAATTTTTGCTAGTGAGTTTACTTCCGATGGTGGTGAATTTGCAACTCAAGTTACTTCTGATGGTGGTGAATTTGCAACTCAAGTTACTTCAAGAGGTGGTGAATTTGCAACTCAAGTTACTTCAAGAGGTGGTGTATTTGCAACTCAAGTTACCTCCAGATTTGGTGATATTACTAGTGGTGCAGTTAATGGTTGGGATCAATTAACTTCAAATGTTGCTGGTATTTTCAGAAAAAGAGAAGTTGAAACTGGTTTAAATGTTATTGAAAAGAGAGACGTTGCAAATACTTCAACTACTTATGATTTTACTCCAAAGAATATCTCATCTCCTACTGATTATTTCATTGAGAGTATGGTCTATGCTCTTGACTACGATTGTTCAATTTATGGTGTCTTCAATGATTCATCATCAAGTTCATTTGTTGCAACTGGTGAAAGTTTATTTGTTTCATCATCTGATGAATACGCTTTCGGTTTCATTGGTAATGATACAGTTGATATTGAAGGTGTTTCTTTCAATGCAACTTTTGGTGTTGCTGATACATCTGATTCAAATATCGGTGTTGTCGGTATTGGTAATTCAAATGAAAACTCTACTTTCAGATCATTCCCATATTTACTTGTTGATAGTGGTGAAATTGAAAAGGCTGTTTATGCCTTATCAGTCAATTCTGATGGATCATCAATTATCTTTGGTGGTATTGATTATTCACAAATTGACGGTAATATTACATTTTTCCCATTAATTGAATATGAAGATGCAATTGCTTTCACTGTTACAAATATTAATGTTACTGATTATTCTAATGGTAATTATTCTGATAATGGTAACAGTACTGATGACAGTGATGATGGTGATTATGATGATGGTGATTATGATGATGATGACGAAGATGATGAAAACAACTCAACTTCAATTACTGATGGTAGTGAATACACAGTTGTTATTGATACTGCAACAAATAACCTCTTCTTACCAGATGATATTTTGTTATCATTTGTTGAAGCATTAAATTCTACATTTGATGTCTCTTATAATGAAACCTATGGTAGATTTGTTATAACCGTTCCTGATGATGATGATGATGATGATGATAATGATGATGATAATGATGATGACTCTACTGATGATGATGATGATGATTATGATGATGATGATGATTATGATGATTATGATGCTCTTCAGACATTATTTGATGACATTGTCATTACTTTAGAAATAAATGATACCTCTTATGATATCAGCTTAGTTAATATGTTATCTCCAATTTTTGATGATTCTCTCATCTATGTTAATAAATCATCGCCATTAGTTCCAACCAATGATACTGATTACTATAGTTACTCATTTGACTATTCCTTACCAACTGCATTTATCTTAGATGTCTTACCAAGTGAAGATAATGAAACTATTATTGCTGGCTTAGGATTCTTAAGAGATAATTTAGTTGTTGTCGTTGATTTAGAAGATCAACAAATTGGTTTAGCATCCGCTTCAGGATCTGGTAATGATTCTGAAATTTATGTTATTCAAGATGAAATCCCAACATCTTTTTATTAGGATGATGATTTTTCTCTAGATGCTGACACCTTCAGCTAATAACAACAATTTATTCTAAAAACCAAAAAAAAAACTTCTGATACCTAGTATAATTATTTTGTGCCCTATTTAGCCTTTTTTGGCCCTTTTTGAACGTTTCCTTTATTAATTTTGATATTTATAATTTCTTTATATGATTTTTAACAATGTATTGTATTATTTTCAAGACACGTATATAGAAAAGTTACACTTGTAACATTAGTCCTCCTTGTTATTTAATAACAAAGAATAACTAAGTAAACTAATATAATGATTATAAAACAACAACTTGAACTTAAGGTTTCAAAAGATTTAGCAAGACGTCGTATTTAGTGTTAACATCAGGGTCACCAAATGCACCAAAAAGAAGGAATCAATAAACTTTCAAAGGACTTTTGGAGAATGAATTGAAAGCATTTTGAAGAAACTTTTTGAATACTAAGATAAAGTACAACTTTTTTAATTTTTTTCGACTACCTAATACTATATAATTTTCAGTATATACAAACCAGTTGTATGATTTTCACTATGAAATAGTTGTATGACTTAATTTCACAGTTCTTCGCAAAAAAATTTTGTTTTAGGTTTAGTTAGTTTTATATTCCTACTGAAAGGTTGTGAATTGAATCATTGTTTTTATATGGAGCAATTTTTATAGTGACCGAAATTTGAAAAAAGCAGAACAATGCTTAAATCAACTATGTTATAAAATCACACGAAAATATTTGTAGAACAATGATTGAAAGAAAATAATTGAAGAAAAGAAATACTTGAAAATAATACTTGAAAATAATACTTGAGAGTAACTTATTTCTATGTTAGATTATAGTAATAATAGTACTGGGATAACCTAAAATGTTGATATTCCAGTCATTTATTTGAGCACGCTAATCATACGTTTAATCTAATATGTTAAACAAAGTACGAATTACGAAGTACATAATTCCTAATCTGTGTAACGAAGCTAGAGTGACATACTTTGGGTTATCTTGTTCGTTTACTAAAATTTTTGACTAAGAAAAACCAAGTACAATAATCATAAGCCAGTAGATAATTTTGTCACCACTACACTTACCTTGGATATGTAATTGACTAAATATGTTTGTAATTGAAGAAGACAAACTGCTATGTGTACAATTTGTTTCTCAAAATGAAGCTTGAACTTTGTTTGCACTGTTGTACCGTTAGTTTACCAATGAGAAGGTTATTTCTTAATAAATCATCTGCACTTGAAGTTTATGATGGTGCCTACTATGAGTTGGCGTCATGCGTTGTTGTCATGACTTGTTCGTGACAATTTCATCTTTACAGCATCTAATCTTTCAAGGTTGATATAAATATTAGACGAGCAGCGTTCCACGCAGTTTTGTAATTCTAATTTAGAGGAAGCTTTTGTTAGAAGGTTGTCTGAAGGATTCTGAGTTAATGAAAATTAAAGCATTTCACAGTATATAGACTTTGCAAACAATAATGGTGCTTATGATTATAAAAGTTAAAAATTGGCTAATGATAAATGGTTGTGGAATGGATATCCTTCGATTAGACGGGATGACGACTGCAATGTAAATTGTAATATTGTGGAACTGGATCAATCTATTTACCTAATCTTTAGCCCCGAAAAGCCACAAAATAGTTGCCTTTTCTAGATGTTGAAAATGTAAAACGATGGATTTTTTTTTTTATTTCAGAGAATTCATTATTTTGGCATTCACTGGAATCGAATTGATACCATAGAGAACAATTTTTTTGTAGGTGGAAGGAATTAAACTTTACAGAATTCGATTATGAACGCTTTACGAATATATACTTTCTGTAAGACTACTTTCTGCACCCTATATTACAACTTTCACGTATATAGAATACCGTATAACTTCTTAATTTCACTTTGAGTTTTCATCGGATTAATAATGAATTATAGGTACACACGTGTTGAGATATCGTATTTTTTCATTTTTTACAACTCTCTTGTGTGCTCACTCTGTTTAAAATGCTATGTAGGATATTATGTTTTATTTTCCAAAGTCTCTCTTTTTTTTTGTAGAATGAATTGGGAGGAGTTTCTATTTTATACAAAAATAAGAAATTTTTGAAATCTTAAAATTTCCCCAACTCCCTTCGGAATCGAACCCTCATTGGAGGCTAATGAATACTTTGGAAGAATCTATATACTTTGCACTAGATAGAGAGGCCTTGGCACTCGTGTTAAGTAGACAGACAAGGAAAATAATATGTTTTCAACCCAGGCGCTTTTTCTTTATAAAGGGGTGAATTAAATTCTATAGAATTCCACTTTATTTCTTTTTCTTTTTGAAACTTAATTATTTAATACTGAATTTGAATAATCACCATTTTTATTGAAAGATAATTATAACAATAATAATATAATCCAGTTTATAACAGCTAACGAGGAAAAATATTCCCAGTATGTAAAACTTTATAAATTTTATAATATTCAAAGCGCTAGGGGAGCGGTTCGGATCCCATTCGGGTTGCGGAGACACATTTCAGGTTGACCATTTATTGTTTAGTATACGATATGGAAGCTGAAAGTGGCTAGAGAATAAATAATCAGAAGTAAATCTTTAAAAAAAAAAATTGATGCGCGCGGTAGAACAGACGGCGCTTTCTTTAAAGCAAAGCGCCAAATTTTCAAATCAATAAATTCCTTGTTAGCTCAGTCGGTAGAGCGTTCGGCTTTTAAGAATTCTTTAAGAAGTCGACCGAAATGTCCAGGGTTCGAGCCCCTGATAAGGAGTTTTACCATTTATTTTTTAACTTTATGATTATTTAACCTGTTAACCCAGATCAATCAATATATTCTTTGGATGCGTTAATATTACTTTTGGGTATTCGATATTATTTTATATAGTACATTATATATAATTTTTATCTAAAGTTTTCAAACAAAGTAAAACAAATGGAAGGGGGATCAAGAGCCTGAAAGTGATTAGTAAATTCTTTGTTTAAATTTATATTAATTTTGGTTAGATTTCCATTTCACAATCAGTTTCATCATTTTCGTCAAAGTTTGAATGTAGTCTTTTAACGGAAGTTGTGGAGATTTTATTAGGTTTTTTAATCTTGCTTATGGTCCTATGTTTATCATCATTATTAATTATATTTTGAAGTTGAGAATTTAACGAATTGATTTTTGCTGGATTTAAGGTATGTAAGATATTCTTGTCATTATGATTCTTATAATTGCGTTTTTGCGTTGTAAAGATTCCAGTCGGTGGTGGGGATACTTGATAATTGAAAACTTTAAATGTAGGATTTATCAAAGTTGACTTTTTGGGAGTATATGTTGAATTCAGAGATTTTAAGATTGTTGATGAGGGTTGTGAATTGTCAGAATAAAAATTTGATTCATCATTATTCTCATCTATATTTAACGTTGTGCTATTAGCCGTTAATTTGTGATGTGATTCTGATGGTGTTTGTAAATGTGGTAATTGGTGAATAGAACTTGGAATAAATGGCGAGAGTAATGCTGGACCACTTTCATTTTGATTTGGATACTGATTTTTATTATCAACTTCAGGCTTATGTTGAATATATTCCATCAACTCATTATAAAAATATTCTGAAGTGTTTGAACCATGTGGGTGATTAACATTTGCAGTCAATTTTGAAACTTTCATTTTCTTAGAATTTTCCATTATTGGTGGTGTAACTAAAAGGTTGGGAAACCGAAGCGTGCCTTCAGTATTGGAGGAACCTAAATGTTTTGATGACTTTGAGCTTGACTTTGAACTTGAGTTGTTGGTACTATTACTATTGTTTTGATTATTTGTTATTGCCGTATTACGTTGATAAAATTGGGTTGAATATTTCTTTCCTGGTTTGATAACTTTAACATTTTTGATATCTAAATTTGACTGGGCATTTACTATTTTAAACATATCTTTGATCAAACCCATTTTTCTTTCGCCAAATTCATCCCTTATATTTGGATTCGTCGTACAATTACCTAAACCCGTAATTTGGGAAGCAGAGTATGTTAATTGAGTTTCCTTTTGTTTGAAAATTCTTAAAATATTAATTAATAAACTAATTCTTTCATCCTTTTTTAAATGATCGGGTTCTCTATGAATACAGTTAGATGGCCACCAAAATGGTTTTGATTGATCACCTAATTTATAAGGATACTTAGATTGCTTTTTAGGTTCAATTATTTTAATCCAGCTTTTTGCTAATAATTTGCATGGAATTTGTTGAAACTCTTCAAAACAATTATAAAGATAATTCTTAACATCAAGTTTATTTTTTGAATCAATTGTAACAAATTTATAGTTGCTGGTTGAAGATGTTGAATTTATAGATGATGATGATAAAGAATATGAATTACTTAATGAGGTATCTAATGACAAATTTGCAATGTGTTTTGGTGAAGAAGTAATAGCGCTTTTGGAAGCATTTGCAGATTGATATGAAGTATTTAATAAACTTGCAAGTACATTTTGAATATCAGAATTATTTGAAATATTATTGAAACTTAAATTGTTTAGGTCAAAAGATCCATTGGGTGTTGTACATTCAAGACCTTCTGTTATCATACGTTCAAATGATCTATCAGAATTTTGAAAAAATCCTATAAATGAAATTTGGTTCTTTTTACAAATTTTTGAAATTAATTCTTTGACTTCTTGAATATCATCATCAATGGTAGACATCTTAGAATCGGTTGTTAAATAATCAATATGATTTATATAATGGATCATAAAAGGACGTGTATCATAATCAAAGTTATGAAATTGAGATCAATCTTAATTTATAAATCAAAAAAAGTTAAGGGTAAAAAATGATGGTTTAATAGATGTTTCTGAATTGATTTGAATTTAAACTGAGTAATTTGATGTAGAATAAATTAGAACAATTAAAATGAATCAACTTTTCACAATGAACTTGATTTATAAATTGTCATATATTTGTGATGTGTCCGAATATTTGAAAAATTCCCGTTCTGTTGCAATTGTGTTTCAGATCCGTCTCAGAACATTTTTACCTAAAATCGTAAACTACCTGAATTTTTAAATTTGTTAATGTTCGATATATTTGCAAGAAGTTTCATTATTTCATCGATTGAAACTTCAATGTCAAATGAGCATACAATTGAGTATGATCATAGAAGAAGAGTAGGCTAGGAACGATTAAGGATCTGTAATCTGTAATCCATTTTCTAGCCAGAAATTGATTAGAGCGAATTCTTTCAAGTGTAGATAAATTTCGAAATTCAGTTTAGATGATTGATAATCAGGAACTGGTAGTTGTTGATGACTGACTGTTTTATATTATTTTAGTATTCACACAAGATGTCACAAGTAGATGTTGAGAAGCTGGAGAATGAATTGAAGGGTTTGTCAATTAAGGAGATTATTGAACATCCGACCAAAAGCCGAGAACAAATTGCATTTGAATTATTTGAGTTAGCGTCCGCAAAAGAACAAGAAGGTAAATTAAATGATGCATCAGATTATTATTGGAAATCATTTAAACTTGATGATAAAGTTGATGTGAAATATAGAGAAAAGTACTTTGAAAATCTGAAAACTGAAGACAGCCAAAAGATAAATGAAACAAAGGTTAAATTAAATAAATTACCACTAGTTAATGAAAACGTTAAACCATTAGAATTAAACAAATCACAATTACTCGAATTACTTCAAAGCTATTCCAAATGTGAATTTATTGCAGACGATGAGGATAAACCTGTTTATATTTCAAAATTACCATATGAAGTTATTCTAAATATAATGGAAATTTTAGTAATCCATGATACTCCAAGTTGGATTAATTTCAGTTTAGTTTGTAAAAGATTAGCATATACTGGGTTTGTTGATTTAAATATATGGACTTTACTAAGCAGATTAATATATGGTAGACAGAATTATATAGAAGAAGACATAGGAGATAACAAAACAGACACCGAATTAGAGGAAAAAGAAGAAGAAGATGAAGAAGAAGAAGAAGAGAAAGAAGCTAGATTTCAGAAGTTGATCGATCAAAAATGGGGTTTAGATTATCATAAAATGTTAAGTGAAAGACCGTTTTTGAAGTATCGTGGAGTTTATATTAGTAAAGTTACATATATGAAAGAAGGTGCCAGAAGTGAAAATTCCAATTCATGGAACTTACCATACAAAATGATTTCTTACTATAGATACTATAGATTTTTCGCCGACGGAACATGCCTGAAAATAATTACCATTTTAGAACCTAAAAGAGTGATACCCAGACTACATAAAGATTATCAAGTTAATGAAGATGAGGAACTAATGAAAGAAAATTTACAAATTGAGAGTGAAACAACAAATAAGGTCGATAGTTATAGTAATAGGAACTGGCTAAGAATATTCCATGGTACATATACTATTACGTTTGATGGTTTTGTCGAAACCAATTGTGATGGACCTGTTGAAAAATATAGATTTATTGATAAATTTAAAATTGTCAATACAGGTAAGTATCACCGTCATAATAAACTTGAATGGGTGGATCTAGGGTTCTACGATACCATCAACAGGACACACAATTCATTGAACCGGATTAATGAGAAGGATTTTGTTTTCAGTAGAGTAAACTCATATACTTACTGAAAAGGGTGAATTGTTCCTGTATTCTACGGAACATTCAACATTCAAGTAATAATAGACATAAAACGTTAATCTTTCATTGTGTATTCTTTTTAATATTTCTTTTGCATTGTTATAGAGAGGCCCACTCATGAGGCCCACTCATGTGTAAATATTAAATATATATAAGCTATGGATACGACTTCCTAAACCGGCAATTCTATCTACATCGAGACAACCGTGACTCGTCCCCCAAGACTAGTCAGAGGTCGAAGTCAACTTGACTCTGTCCTCACATTTCTGACTTCCCGCTCTTCCTACTGCGGAAAAGCGGGCCGTAACCTCTGTTATCGGTTTGACGGGGGGCATGCTTGTGTTTCATTGGGGGGAGATGTCAACGTTGGAGGGGTGTGGGATGGAGTGGGATGCCTCGATACTGGTTTTCAGTACTATTAAGGGAGATTTGATGATAGAGCTGAGCCATAAATAAGTATATTCGGATCAAGGGCCAGTGGCAATGGTGGTATGCCGAAAAGTATAAAAGGATGGGTTATTCCTTATTCTAAAGGTAGTTCTCCTATACATTTTCTCTTCCTATAGTATAGCTACATTTATCCGAAGCAAAATAGAAATCCTACAATGCCTCATCCAGCTGAATTATACGTTACTTCTTTAGATGATGTTCAAGTCCTTGGTGAAGTCTCTGACAAGCCATTACTTTCTGAATCAACCCCAAGAGATATTTTAACTGTTGAAGCTCTTAAATTCGTTGTTATGTTACATAGAGCATTCAATGAAAGAAGAAAACAATTATTAAAAAACAGAGATGCTGTTCAAAAGGAAATTGACTCTGGTATTCCATTACATTATTTAAAGGAAACTGAATATATTAGAAATGATCCAAACTGGAAATGTAGCCCAAACCATCCAAAATTAATGTCAAGAAAGGCTGAAATTACTGGTCCACCTGATGCAAAGATGATTATCAATGCTTTCAACACTGATGTTCACACTTACATGACCGATTTTGAAGATTCTTTAGCTCCAACATGGTCAAACCTTATGTATGGTCAAGTTAACCTTTATGATGCAATTAGAGATAAGATTGATTTCACTAATGAAAAGACTGGTAAACGTTATAAGATCAATAGAGAAGGTAGAAGAGTTCCAGTTATGATTGTTAGACCAAGAGGTTGGCACATGACCGATGCACATATCACTGTTGCAGGTGAACCAATTTGTGCATCAATTTTAGATTTCGGTTTATTCTTCTTCCATAATGCAAAATATTTAATCTCTCAAGGTTTAGGTCCATTCTTTTACTTACCAAAGATGGAACATTGGTTAGAAGCTAAATTATGGAATGATATTTTCTGTGTTGCTCAAGATTGTTTAGAAATTCCAAGAGGTACCATTAAGGCAACTGTTTTAATTGAAACTTTACCAATTTCTTTCCAATTAGATGAAGTTTTATACGCATTAAGAGAACACTCTGCAGGTTTAAATTGTGGTAGATGGGATTACATGTTTTCAACTATTAAGAGATTAAGAAACCAAAAGGAACATATTTTACCTGATAGACATCAAGTTACTATGTCTGTTCCATTCATGACCAATTACGTTAAAGGTTTAATTAAGATTTGTCATCACAGAGGTGTTCATGCAATGGGTGGTATGGCTGCTTTCATTCCAATTAAAAATGATCCTGCTGCAAATGCAGTTGCTTTAGAAGCTGTTAGAAAGGATAAATTAAGAGAAGTTCTTGCTGGTCATGATGGTACTTGGATTGCACATCCTGGTTTATTAGATACTGCACTGTCTGTTTTTGAAGAACATATGCCAACTCCAAATCAAATTTTCGTTCAAAAGACTGATGTTGTCACTGAATCAATGTTAATTGATACAAATATTGAAGGTGGTGAAATTACTATGAAAGGTTTAAATGCAAACATTTACATTGGTTTGAACTATATGGAATCTTGGGCAAGAGGTTTAGGTTGTGTTCCAATCAATCATTTGATGGAAGATGCTGCAACTGCTGAAGTTGCAAGATTACAATTATATTCATGGTCTCAACATCAAGTTAAATTAGATGATACTGGTAAAACCATCACTGCTGATTATATCTGTCAATTAATTGATGAAGAAGTTGCAAAATGTAGCCATATAGAAGGTAACAAGTATGAACTTGCAGCTAAGGCATTAAAGGATGAATTAACTGGTGCAAAACCATTAGCTGAATTCTTAACTGATATCTTATATCCTTACATTGTTACACCAGGTTCCCCAATTGATTTGGCAACCTTAAAGAAATAGATTAATTGATTAGTCTATTTCTTTTAGTTCTTGATTTATATTTGAATTTTTCGTTTTTTATAACATTTTAAATATCTCAAAGTTTACAAATTTTAATACTTAAATTAAAAAAATTAATATCATTAATTCTAATACATTTACTTAATTTTATATAGCAAAGAAATAAACTTTAAACAAAAAAAATACACATGCTTCTATGCCTATTCGGGTATCCTTTAGTTGTTTTTAATACCTTTCAGAGTTTTAACATCATCCAGTAAAATCTTCATACATAATTTGAATTTATCAGTATCTGATCTATTTAGTTTAATTGATTTATCTACAATGACCATATTACCATTATTTGAAGAATGTAAAATACTATGAATTTCATCAAAGAACACAAAAATATAATCACGTATAAAAATTATATGATTTTTTAAATCAGTAAATTTTATGTCAAATGAACTTAGGATGTTTTTAATAATATTCTGTAATTCAATAATTGACAATTCATCAACTAATTGCATCTCTAATAATTCGTATTTATTATTTTTTAAGTTATCTCTGGAAATTGGAATTACTTCACTATTTATACCTTTAATTTTATTAATATCGCCAGTTAATTGATTAACTTCCAATATCAACGATTTATTTAAGTTATTTAAATTATCATTTTCAATTGATTTCTTATTAAATTCATCGGATTGAATTTTAGATTTTGTTTCATATTCTGTTTTTAATTTAATATAATCAAATGACCATTCATTTTCTTTGGTTTCTAAATCTTTAACTTTTATTTTATATGCATTATTCTCTTTAAGTAGTTCATCATATTTCGTATCCGTATCTTTATTGTCAATAACAAGTTTATCAAATTTATCTGCAAGTAATTGATAATGATTTTCTGCATTTTTTAAATTTTTATTTAAATCTTTAATTTGAATGTCAGACTCCTTTAAATCATGATTTAACTTTTGCTTTTTAGATTCATTAATTTTTAGTTCATCTTTTAATTTCTTGGATTCTTCTTCAAACAATTGACACTTTTGTTTCCAGTAATTCACTTGGGTACTTTCAAATTCAACATTTTTCAACATTTCTAAATTTTCATTAGTTAATTTTTTGATTTGGCTATCATAATTAGAAATCAAATTTTTATTTAAATCACGTTCTTTAGCTAGTAACAATTTTTCCCTTTCATAATCATTATTAAGATTCTTAAAGCTTTCTGAAACCTTTTTATTTAATTCATTATTTTGATTGGTTAATAAATCAAGTTTTATATGTAACTCATTATTTTGATTATTTAATAGATCAACTTTTGAAGTTAATTGAGAATTTTTATTTGAAACTGTAGAGTTATCATGCGTTAACTTAATGATTTCAGTTTCAAGATTCTTAATCTGAATATCCTTCTTATCTAAGGCTGTTTTAAATTCGTTGACTTTTAAGGTTTCTGATTGCAATGCCTTGATCAACTCTGAAACATTTGGGATATTATTTTCTGCATTATCAGTCAAAAATGGTGATACTTTTTTATCAATTTTAATGGAATCATTTGATGTTGAAAGAACAGCGTTAGTTTTCGGAGTTGATGAACTTAGCAAAATTCCTGGAGCGGTTACATTTTCTTTAGATTCTTCAATAATTTGATCATCATTATCGTTGTTATTATTGTTGTTATTAATATTATCATAGTTTTTCAAGTTCAATAAGTTTGATTTCTCCTTGAAAGACAAATTCGGAACAGTATTCATTTTATTTGATAAATTAGAAAGTGTATTTCTTTTTCTTAATTCATTTCTCCGATTCATAATTTGTCTGAATCTTTCTTCAGAATATTGAGGAATGTTATTTGATGTTCCCGATGAGGTTGTGGTTGCTCCATCTTGATTGTCATCATCTGACGATAAATCCAAAATTGGAAATTCCTGTGGATCTTTATATTTATCATAGTGCCAGTTTTCTACCGGTCTCGTTGAATTCGAATACATCAGGAAAAAATCGATGAATTAATTGTTTAAATAACTAAAGCATGAAGGGGAAAATCAAGGATAAAAGGAGGTGCAGTGTTTACATTTTAAAATTTCATGTTCCAATTCATTTTTTGTACGCGGTTCATGTTCTCAAATGTGTGGTGATGAGAAACGGTTAAAGGTTAAAGGTATAAAAGATAAAAGAGAAGATTTCAGATTTATGTGTTATATGCATTATTGTTCAAGAAAATTTTATAATTAACGACTAGAAAGGTTCATTTGATATAGAGGAAGTAGATCTACGTCACTGGTGATTGCGTTATGAAGAATACATAACATTGTGAAGATTTGAGCAAGGAAGAAAAATTTGAAGATGTAAGATGGAATTACTAGGACCAATTACGAAATCAAATCTAATAATTCCAATTATAAATTTGTGCACGGGTCAATTGGGAAACCAAAAAGCCTAATCACACAGCAAGATCAACGTTGAGGAGGTCCAGAATGGTAAATTATTATCAGCTGGCAAATAAACTTTCGTTATGACTGTCAACAAACTCACTGTAAAAATACCTAATATTTTGAATTCACTCATAAAGCTCATTGAGAATGTCTCTACTAAAGCAATATATATATGGCACGCATATATACTCTTTTTTACACACAAACATCCAATCGATATTTAGTTAGTTATACAAAATACAATACATATTCCACATATATGATTGATATTACGCAAATATCGGGTATTTGAGAGGGCTATACCTGGAAAGAGCTTAAGGCGATAATTGGAATTTATCACTGATGTTGACAATTGGATTCTCCCTTTCCGATTCACCCAAAAGTTTATACAGATGTTTGTTCTTTTCAACTAAAATTTTGATCTCTCTAACAGATCGTGATAAAACTTCAAACTTTTTCATTGGTCTCTTGTTTATTGCAGTCGATTTTCTCTTCCTTTTTTTAACTTGAGTTTTGAAGTTTTCGTGATCTTGTAGATCAAAGATTGAAGATTGAACTAATGAATTCAATTTGTCAAATGCTGCTTTAATCATATCTCTACGTTTTTGTTCTGTTATATTATGGAATGCTTTCCTCTCCTGTTTGGATAGTTGCTTTGTGTCTATACTATCGGGTATAACAGATTCCTTTTTAACACGTTTAATCTTGGAACTTTGTTCTGTTATTGAAGATTCTTGCTTTATACTTGGTAATGAATTATCATTTGTATTGGGTATTGGTAATTTACGTTTTTTGGTAGTTGAGATTTTAGCTTTCGATTTCGATTTGATTACACCTTCATTGGCAATTGAATCTAAGAATGATTCTAATGCTAAAGCTTCAGTATTGGATAATAAATCTGCATTTTGTGCTGATGACAAATCAAATCCAAGTCCAAATGTTGGAGTATTAGCAGTTGTGGGTGTAGATACAGTATTTATTGGTGTAAACACTGGTATTGGAGATGGTATATTGCTCAGAGATATTGGAGAGTGAAGTGGTTTTGGAAACATCGAATGGTAGTCTCTAAATACTGGATCATTATTCATTCGTAGTGATGATCCAAAGATATCGTTGATATTGAGATCTGTAGCATTTGTTGGATTTATACTAATATTGTTATTATTATTATTATTATGAATATTATTATTATTACTATTATTATTATTATAAATAGTATCATTATTATTATTATCATCATAATCATCATTATTCTCAATATGATTATTATTATTATTATTATGATTGGTAATATTCTCGTTATTATTATTATTAATATTATTAGTAGGAGACATAAGCAGCTGACCTATTGAGTCAAAATCAAAAGCAGTAGATGATACCATTGAGTGAGATGGGGGTGTATTTGAAATATTCAAAAAATATGATGGTGAGTTTGTATTTGTGGCATGGGGTAAATTGACATTTTGGTTGTCAACATTTGACATTAAAAGAATAGCAGCATTGTTAAACTCTGAAGTTGTAGGTGAACTGAATATACGTTGATTGCTGTTTGAAGTATTTAACTCAATTGTTGTAAAAGTTGGAGTAACTGGCAAATCGTACAATACTGATGGCAATATTGGTTCAGGGTTTTTATGCGGATCTGGAGATTGAGATCTAGTTGAAGTCATTCTACTATCGTCCCTCCTAACCCTCTATCTATGGAGAATCAACAACTAACGAAGTACAAAAAGGTACAAAAAACTACAGTTTATGTATCAAACCAAGCTGAAATTTCATACACGTGTGCAAATTTCACATGCAACCTCGATTTGCAACATGAAATTTCTGTAGATTTCCCAATGAGGAAATAAAAATGTGAATTATACCTTATTTTCCACAAATTGATCCAATTTCGAAGCAAAGTCGGGGTCTTCGACAACGCCAGCAGTGTTGAGAATGGAAGCAGTGTTGAGAATGTTCTTTTCGTATTGGACAGCGGCAACGTTAGTGGAAAACTTCACACGAGACGCCCAATCTTGTAAATCAGAGCGGTTGTTGTAATCGAGGTTTTCTAAAATATAGTCAAGAGCTTCCTCACTGTGTCCATTGTAATATGTAATACCATCTTGAGTACCATTGAGAAAAGCAGTTATATCAGAATCTGCAGTTTTAACTGAACTGGTCACAACCCATGATGACCATGGAGTATAAATTTCACCAATCTTCTTAATTTCTCCATTATCATAATATTTTTTAGTAGTAAAATATTCCCACATAAAAGCATCGGTTCCACTTGCATTGACACTATCACGCAAGTTTTTAAAAGTATTCAAAACTTCAAACTTGAATGGATTTGCAAATTTCTCTTGTAATCCTAATACAAAGGACATAACGTATGAGCCTGATCCGATACGTGAAATTCCAATACGATTATTACCTTCCTTTTTCAAATCTTCAACGTCTTTCAAATCATCACGTTGTTTACCTGTTGAAATTGACCAGCATAGTGGCGATTCAACATATTCGCCAACAATCCTATATTCAGTATCACCATTTGAAATACCTCTAACAAACGCTTCAGTTAATCCAACTACAATGTCAACCTCATCATTTTTCAATGAAGTAATTAAATGACCTGATCCACTTGGGTAGGGAATAAACTCATATTCTTTTAATCCATGTTTCTCATAAAACTGGTATTTCTTGGCAAATGCCATTGGTGTTGAGAAATGCTCTGGAATATATCCAATTCTAAGTTTGGCCATCGTTGTTGCTTTATGGAACATTCTATGGAACACCCTATTCAAGTGCCAATTGTAATTATTAATTATAATATTATTAATACAGCTAGTAATTGCTGGAAAAGCTCCATTCGCATGATTAACGGCCAAATTCAATTCGCTGGTCGAAAATCAAAAATGAAAATCAAAGCAATACTTCTGGAAATGTATAGAACACCTACATACTAGATTACACTATCTTCTTTTATAAATACATGGCTTTAATAACCATTCACCCTCCGCTTTACCATTTCTAATATTATCAATTTCAACAGATTTACTACCCTTCAATGGCTTATAAAACTCGAATTTGGTGAACATCTTATTTGCATCATCAAAATTTCTTAACTTGAAACCTAAACTTTCAACGGCCTTAATAAAATCAACACATTTTGGATCTGAAAGACGACTTTTAATTTCTGTAATCCATAATTCTCCACCTTTGATCAAAATTCTATCTGCCTCTTTTATAAAATCTAGGAAATTTGTACCCATTAAACTTAAACAAAATATAACAACACTAGTACTTTCATTACCTAATGGAACATTTTTAATATCTGCAACTGTAATTTTATTATTTATACGCTTAAGATCGAAACTATGTACTTCAATATTTAACTTCTTATTCTTCAAATTAACATCCTTTGCATGTCCAAATTTCTTTTTAAAGACTTTAAGTGCATTTTTCCCGTCTTTTTTATATTCTACCATAAAGTTATCAACTTCTTTTGCCAAATTTGCTTCACCACATCCCATATCCGAGACAACGACCTTTCGTTCACCATTAATTTGTAAACCTGGCAATCCACCAGGTGCACTAATCATTTTCTGAACACCTCTATAGATTAATTCACGAGTGAAAACATCAACTGGATTTTCAGGCCATGATTCCACTTGTGATGCAAAACCCTTATGATACTCCTCATATAACTCTGGTTGTTTCTTAATCATTTCCAAGGCACTCTTTGAATCTGTGGTATATAATTGTTCGTTAATCCAACGGAATCTTGAACCACTTAATTTCGATAACATTTTACGTTGTAATGGTGTAAGTTTGGAAGGGTCAATTCCGTTGGTAAATTCAGGAGGTATTTCAGTTCTTTGTTTCTTGTATTCTGGCTCAGTTTTATCATTTTCAAATTTTCTTTTTCTATCATCTTTATTCTTCATATTTTTGTCATCTTTCTTTCCTCTCTTTTCATTTTTTCCTTTTTTATCATCTTTAACATTGTCATTCCCTTTAGTCTCCACTCTTGAGGTAGTTGGAATGTCGAAACCTAAATTATCCGTACCTTCAATTTTGTCATTTTCATCTTCATATTTCGGCTTTCTCTCTTTCTTTTTACCACTACCAGTTTTAACCTTGATGTTTTCAAGACCCCAATCACCCACTTCAAATAATACCATTTTTTTGTTCAATTGTGAGTGAAATGAAGAAAAAAAATTCTGAATTTGGAAAATTTTTTTGTATCAAAAGATTTTTTTAATTTTCACGATTTCTTCATTAATGAATTTTATTTCATGCATTTTAAATTTTAAATTTTAAAGTTTAAAATTTAAATAAGAACAAATCAAATTTTTATGACAAATCAATTCAAAATTATTCTCTTAAAACAAACTATTACACTTTTATATACTCCACCTGTAAATAATCAATTAAACTGTAGGGAAAAACAAACTAAAAAAATACAAGAAATCAATTCCATAAATACACATTAAATTATGCAGTTACTAACTATTTTCACCACCAACACAATCACTTTTATCATTACCATCATCACTCTTTTTAAAGGTATTATCAACTAATGTAAATCCCGAAACAAAATTGGAAGATCCCGAGCCACCTATCACAGGGCTTGACATTATTGGAGAATTTAAACTTTGGCTTAAATCGCTTAATCCAAAACCATGTAATCCATTCAATCCATTAAAACTATTCATTCCAAAATTGTTTAAAGTATTAACCTGCGTACTGTTTAATGGATTGTTAAGATTATTTAGCCTCATATTCATATTAAGGTTCATATCCAGTCCACTATTCAAATTTAGCGGGGTCGTCATATTATTAACTCCACCAAAAGTATTACCAATTGAACTTAAATTAGGATTTAATGAACTATTCAAATTATTATGCAAACTATTATTCAAACTATTATTCAAACTATTATTCAAACTATTATTCAAATTACTATTTAAATTATTCATTGAATTCAAATTTAAATTTGGTGCATTAACATTGAACGCACTATTGATACCAGTAACACTGCTATTATTACTTGTACCAGTATTATTAATAGATAAACCACCAATTCTGTTTGATAAATCTAAATCTTGGTTTAAAATTTGACTTGATGTCATGTTATTTAAATTAGATGAGGAGTAACATGTTGCGTTTGTATTATTTGTATTATTGGTTCTTGCACTAGTTGGTGTATTTGGAACAGAATTTAGATTATAAATATCATTTGGTTTAAATTTATTATAATTAGCTTGTTGAGTTGAATATAAATTAATATTACTACTAATATTAGCACTATTGATATTGCTATTTCCATTAGCATTATTGCCATTGCCATTTCCATTATTATTATTGAATTGATAGCTCATATGGTTTGGTAATGAATTTGATCTTGATGAATACTCAACGAGATGACTACGATTATTCTTTGAATTATTATGATGATTATAATGGATATCATTACTAATACCATGACCAGAATTGTGATTGTTATTATGATTATGGTGTTGATTGTGTGCATGCCCATTAATAATTGCACTTTGAACTCTTGGCGCACCGCATTTTAGACAACATACGTTTTTAGCAAAATTATGATAGGAACAAGCTTCGTTAATACATTTCCAATCACCTGCACGAAATGGGACATTTGACGATTGTCTACTGCTGTATCCACTATTATTACCATTATTCATATTATTATTATTATTGGTATTATTATTATTTGTATTGAATACAGTTCCAGAGTCATTATTTTTATTATTCAGGTTGTTGAAATTATTATTCATGGTGTTAAAATTGTTATTCATATTACCATAATTATTGTTATAATTATTATTATAATTGTTATATTGATTGATACCATTATTGAAATTCATCGAGTTATTGAAATTATTATTGTTATAGTTTTTATAGATATTATTAGAATTATTGCTGTTCGTACTATTATTATTATTATTATTATTCAAATTAAGCTTAGGATTTGGATTAGCGGTGGTAGAGGATGCATTGGAAAACGTAGTATTACCACAAATTGATTCCTGAATAGCAGCAGCCGAAGCTGCAGGAAATGAACATCTGAAACATGCAATTCTTCTTTGGAAATTTGAAAACCCACATGATGGGCAATTCCAATCACCAGGTCTTGGTTTATTCTTTGAAGCTGGGAATGGCACTAAAAGCTCTTGTGCTTTGTCTAGAACATTAACCGATGATGGTTGGATTTCAACCAATTTATCATTTAATAATGAACCATTCATCGATAAACATTCAATTGCCCCTTCATGTGTGGAAAAAATAGCAAATCCTGAATTTGTTCTTGAAGTATTTTCATGATTTTCATTAATCGTAGCTGGTACTTTTATAAGCCAAAATGTAATTGAGCAATCATTAGATTGTGTAAAGCATGATTCTAATTCAGATTGAGTTGTATCGTTTGATAAATTTGTTAAATAGAGAACTCTAGATTTTTCAATGAAAAACTGACTCAAATCAAGATTCATGTCATGAGGTTGTTTAAAGATCTTGGATGATTTGTCAGTCTCAATAATCTTTTTAGTAATTGAATATAATGAATCTAATGAGTTCTCCTTTTCATTTATTTCTTCAATTTCTAACTTCTGCTTCATAAAATTTAATGTTGCTTGTTTATAATCAATTGAATTAAATTCAACAAACTGATTTATTTCTTCATATTTAATGAATTCTTTTCGTAAATCAAAATAAGTTGGATATTCAAAATAATTTGGTAATTGTTCACCTATATCTTTTGAATGTTTGATAAATTTTAATTTCAAATCCCAACCATTGGAGACTATAAATATAAACGATTTTTCAACAGAAATGGAATATTTATAAATAGAATCAGTTAATGATTGGATGAAATCAGGGAATGAATCTAATTTTTTATTATTTAGATTCTCTCCATTAAGATCAGATTCATTATTATCTGTGACACTAATAAAATCAAATTCTTTTCTTTCAATGACTGTAAAATCAGATGAGTTCACAACCATATATGACGCATTGGAAAATTCGATTTTATTTAAATTATTCTCATTGAGAGATGAAAAATTGAGAAAAACATAGATTGGTGGAACATTATTGAATGACGATGCCGATGTAGCTAAAAATTCATTAGAATTCGAAATATCATTTGATGAAACTGTTGATGACAATGACAATGGTAATGCGTTGACTTTTTCGTTATTGGAGAACTTTGATGATTCAGAAGAAAAATTAGCATCCGTTACTGAATTCAAACTTTGTAAAAGATCTGTCATTATAAAAATATTAATTGATTGAATGTAAAATGTAAATACCTGAAATTTAAAAAAATACCCAAAATAGAACCTAAAACTTTTATAAACTAAATACCTAACCCAGACGCAAAATAACTTACTTTCGGTAAGACACACAATAATCTATATTTTAAAATTTATGAATTGAAAAAAAAAGCAATATTGTACAAGACAATAATATTTTTCCTATGAACCTTGACGTGTAAAATAGACAGATTGTAACACCAAAGCAAAACTAAACCCCAGTAATAAACCAATCAACAGAACTGCAACAAGGATAAAATTAGTAAGGATTCTTAATTAACTGTACTACAATATAAGTTAACCAACTCCAAAGTGAAAATCGTTGAAAAAGTTGAAAAAGTGGAAAAATGAAAAATTAAAAATTGAAAATTAAAAAATAAAAATGCGACAATTCCAACTGTTGTGCCGTTTAAGAAAATGAAACTGCCCTTTTGCAGATGTAGCAATCTGATTTAGGTCTTGCAATACTTTAACTGATAGAGGTGTTCTTGCCTTTACTTTGACACCATCACAAGCCGATAACATCAATAAATAACAACTATATTATCCTTGTTACACAGGATTTTTTGAAATTTGAAAAAACAGCCAATTGTACCTGATCTTATCCCAAGTCCCTTATCACTTAAAGTATAAAAAATAGTCAATAAAGAATGTTTGATTTTTCCACAAATATTAAACAGGATGTCTTGCAATTGGCAGAAAATATTACTACTGCAGTAATAGATGATTTAATAATAGGGACTTCTACAAATAATATATCAACGACAACTTCAATATTATTAAAAGCTTTTAGTACTGGGAAAGGGGATGATGATGATAACCAACCACCATTATTTGATCCACGAAGACAAACGCAAACACTTTTTAAAGTACAATTATACGTTTGTTCCACTCTCGGTTTATTACTATTTTTTACATTCTGTTTTATCAGATACAAATTCCCATTATTTTTCAGTGTCCGGAGTTACAAAAATAAAAAGATCAAGAAATTACCCAATGATATGTTCAGTTGGATACGAATTTTAATCTCTATTAATAATGATCAACTTTTGAAAGTGATTGGTTTAGAATCTTATGTGTTTTTATGCTTTTTCCGAATGTCAATCAAGATTCTATTATCACTAAGTGCTCTTGGACTTTGTATTTTAAGTCCTGTAAGATATCTTCTAATGGGGTCATTTGATAGGGATAATTCAGCTTCAGATTTCGTCTCGAAATATCTTATTTTCTTGGAAGTTTATAAAAATAAGGATGAAAATTCGGAACCAGAAGCTTATCTTGCTATCGCCACAATTTTCACATATATTTTTACTATAATTATATTTTACTTCTTATTCAAGGAAACAAATCATATAATTAAAACAAGGCAAAGATTTTTGGGATCTCAAAGATCTATAACTGATAGGACAATCATTATTAAAAATATACCTGAAAAAATGCGTAATGAAAATGACTTAAAGTTTCATATACAGGAATTAAATGTCGGAAAAGTTGACCAAATCAGTTTTGTTTACGACTATTCTTTATTAGTAACATTATTCAAGAAAAGGAATAATGTAATTAAAAAGCTAGAGGTTTTATACTCATCTGTATGTGGAATAGATGTTAATCTATTTGATTCAAATAATATTCAAAATGTTCATTTGAAAATAACGGAAATGAAATCACCCCCAACAAATGAAAACATTGTATATCATCCCGAGCAATACAATAAAGATAATACTTCAATTATTGTAGATAATGAAAATGATGAAAAGTATTATATTCTTGCTACGAATAACGATAGATATAATAAGAGGAAAAGGTCATGCTTTAAAACAAGCATTTCAAATAAAGAATTAATTGAATCGTATGCAAGGAAATTGGTTAAGATAAATGAAGAGATTATACATTTAAAGGAAACTGGTGAGTTTAAACGATTACCGATTGCATTTGTTACTATGGATTCAGTTACAGATGCACAAATGGCAGCACAAGCTGTATTTTCACCAAAAGTTTTCGAATTAATTACAGAATTAGCACCAGCTCCACTAGATGTCAATTGGAATAATTTATTATTAAATAATAATACTATCCTGTTTAGAAAAAATATTATTGAATTTATTATCATTGTCTTTAGTTGTTTATTAATTATTCCAATTAGGTATATTACATCTTTGTTAAATGTCAATGCAATTAGAAAAATGTGGAAAGAGCTAGGGGATTACTTGATAAAACACGATAAGGCTCGTACAGTAGTTACTGGTTTGTTGCCAACATACTTATTTACACTTATTAATGTGGTATTACCTTATGTTATTTCTTTACTTTCAAATTTACAAGGACTGGGCTCTAAAGGTGATGTTGAAATTTCTGTCATTAAGAAGAACTTTCTGTATATATTTTTCAATCTTTTCCTTGTGTTTACATTATTTGGTACCCTATCCAGTTATAAAGCATTATTGACGGATACAACACAAATTGCCCCATTACTTGCTACTTCTATTAAGTCACTTTCATTGTTTTATATTGATTTAATTTTACTTCAAGGTCTAACTATGTTTCCATTCAAACTTTTACAAATTGGTGATATATGTATATTATTTTGGAATTTTGTTCTCAATTTTAAGACAAGAACACCAAGCAAATTCAGGCAGTATTTGTATCAACCTCCAATATTTGATTTAGGTTTGATATTACCACAACATATATTGATTTTTATTATTACTATATTGTATTCATCAATTTCAACAAAAATTTTGGTCTCTGGCTTAGTTTATTTCATTTTAGGTTTTTATACGTATAAATACCAACTTGTTTATTCATTAGTTCATCCATATCATAGTACAGGCAAGGCATGGCCTATTATCTTTAAAAGAGTTTGTTTGGGTGTGTTTATTCTTCATTTACAAATGTTTGGATCTCTTGCATTAGAACAATCTTTTGTTCTTGCAGGTCTTATGTTACCATTATTTCCAGTTACTCTTATTGCTTTGATGTTCTTCAACAGGAATTATGAACCACTTTTAAATTATATTGCACTTGATGCAATTAAAACTCATGGGAAAAGTGTCGAGCCAGAATCGGCTGATACCGGTTTAGATAGTTACTTCTTAGGATCAGGATTACCAACCAGTCGTCAAACAACTATGAATAGAAAAAATAGTGTTGTTAGTCTGGATCGATTTTTTAATGGTGATGAGGGATGTGATGCTGTTGATTTAAATTATTCCAATGATAATCTACCCACTATTGATGATTTAACTGAAAACGCAATTGATGATAGCGCTATCGATGATGATAATATAGCAGGATTCACCCAACCAATTCTATCATTGAGCGATACTGAACAAAATAATAGAAACAAGCTAGGGATGACAACATTGACGGAAGACCAATCAAATCAACCAATATCGGCAACTTCAAAACTTACTGTGAACAATAAAATACATAGAAAATGTAGTACAATTGAAGAAGAACGAGAGGCAATGCAGAGTTATGTTCATCCTTGTCTTTTAGAAAAGTTAGATGGGATTGTCATTGGATTTAATAAGGATATTGTTGATTACCTTAATTTTAGGATTCTAACTAGTAGTGGGAATATAGAAGATAATGATAGTGATGGCAATGTGAGAAATGGTGTAGCTATTTCAGAAGTACATAGAAATGAAACATTGAACGATCAAAATAATGCTGATGTCGATCTGGAAATCGCCAATGGGAAACTCATGGGATATGTCAATAGCAAACAAATTATTGATGAAATCTGGTAATCTATCTTAATGCTTTATTTTTTTCTGTAATATTAATAATTTAAATAGTTTGTGATTAATAATTACGCAAATTTATTTGTTTACACATATGCGAGACCTATAAAAGCACAACACCTACTTCACTTGATTTCCCACTGAAGTCGTGAGTTTTGTTATCGATACCACCATCAATATGTGCAGCTTTATAATTAAAAAGATAATAATTCAAAAATCCATCACCTGAACCGAATTTAAGATCTTCCAAGACGAGCGCATTATCTTGAGATGAGAGAGCATTAAATACATCGATGTGTAATTTTTTTGCTTCAATCATTGCATCATTAATTAATGATTTTAAATTCTTCTTAACAAGTTTTTGGGATTCATCATCTTCAATTGTCTTACCGGCACCGATTTCAGAACCATAGTAATATAAATATGCGATTCCAAGTTCATTATGTAAAGGATTCTGCAAAACAGTGAATGGTAAAACATAGAAAGAAATAAAATCAGTAACCTTACCAGTTTCATTATTTTCAACAACGAATGCATGGACTACTTTACCTTCTTGTTTCTCACCACCATATATCCAATGTAGAATATCATCCTTTGTCATTATTTGACTAATTGAGTATCTAGGTTGCCAAGATTTATATAATTGCCAAACAGTCTCAACATCTTTTTCTTCCATTTTTCTCCATCCTTTAGTCTTTGGCTCATTACTAAGGGATAATTTTGCAACCATGCTTGCCTTTGTTTCACCTTCTGGTAAAGAACTAAAACCAACTTCATAAAGCTTTGTCCAATTCAATGGTCTATGACCATATCTACAAGTACTTAATGGCTTTGGTAGAATCGTACCTGATGTATATAATGCATGCCAAATATCATATAAATTAACTCTTCTCGTAATTTCCTTAATTAGTAATGGTGCCAATCTCTTTGATCTTAATTGCTTATGAACACATAAGAAATTAATTTCAACACTTTTAATATCATTCGTTCTAATCGATAAATCACCTGGAACACCACTAATAAAAGCAATTAATTTACCTGAATCTTTTACACGAACACCAACGTGCCATTCACATTTCCATCCTGGTGGTTTGAGAGCCCAATTAAAAAAATCTTTAGAATATGCAAACCTAAAGACTGCATCTTGATCTTCAACGTAATGTTCATATAATAGTTGATGGAGTTGATCTAAATCATTATCCGACTCCAGATCTAGCGTAACCCATTCAAATGATGCATGAATAGGATATGGTTCCTTTCTAACATCCTCAAGAGCTTTATGTTCAATTGGACCCTCTGTTATTTCTGTTGGTTGCTCATCAAAACTTGGAACTGGTTGTGTTTTCCAGAATTTATATTCTTCCATGGATTTTGGGGGAGCATCAGGTGCAGGCGCATTTGCTTCCTCACCAACAGCTAGTTGTTTAAAAAGATCTTCAATAGTCCTCTTTGGCTTGTTTTCATTATCTTTTGCAGCCATTGCTATAAAAGTAGGATGTCTTCTTCAAAATAAAACCGAAACTTTTGAAAAGAAACATGTTTGAATGACTTCTATTTAGGTGATTAAAAAAATGAAAAATGAAAAATGAAAAATGCCATTTGAAATTTGTTTTTCATCCCATCATGAATATGCAAATTTAAGTGAATCAGATTTAAGATTTAAGATTTGTTTTACTTTTTGAATGGCAAATATTAGATTAACCATTTTTAGGTCCATATAAACATAGGTAAGACTATGGATGTTTGCACTGATATAGATACTTCCAAATATACCCTTGTTTTTGATCTTTTTTCCCTTTCAGAGCTTTTGAATCACAATTCACATACAGATAATATATCCAATAAGTATTTACAAACTTTAGTCAGAAAGAACATTCTTACCCCAACAACAGAATTCAGCCAAGGCAATTGGATAGCTGACATTTGGAGAAATAAGGATCTTTTTATTAGAAAATCAGAATCGTCTAAAGATAATAGGTTATCCCTAAATAGGTGGCGAAATAAAATCCAATTATTGCAGAAATATAATCATACACAATCTAAAGAGACAATCGATTATCGATTTTCGGCCATTGAAGTTACATCGATAGATATAGATTCAAACACAATGTCATTTTCTCACAGTATTATAGGCAGATCATCAAATTCCCCATTGAATGATCAACTTCGTGCTGAATTATTGGGTGTCGGTGTTGTCAGATTATTCAAAGATTCAGAAAATCATATTAATGTTTCTAAAATTGAGACAGAATTTCAAAAGCATGTTCCAGGTGATGATACAACAGTGGCCATCCTATCAGTTCCATTCTATTTCAGTGCGAGTGATCTTTTACTTGGATTTTTTGATGAAGAAGATACAAAAAAATTATCACATATTCGTTTAATTAAATCATCTTCTCCTAATAGGTTTATGATTTTATTAAAATTCCGTGAAAAAAATTTTGTGAAACCTTTTTTAAGAAGATATCAGGGTAGGAGATTCAATTCATTTGAACCGGAAACATGTTCCGTTGTTGAAGTTAAAGAAATCATATTTCGACCAAAGTCTAAAATTGAAGTTGATAATTTAGAGAATGCATTACCTTATTTACTTGAAGATCCGTTTACCAATGAATCAGAGCAAAATAATTTAAAGGAAGAAAAATCATTGCCCAAGAGATACACCGAACTTGCAACATGTCCTGTTTGTTTAGATAGATTAGATAGTAATGTTACCGGTTTATTTACAATTCCATGTCAACATACGTTCCATTCAACATGCCTATCCAAATGGAAGGATGATACTTGTCCTGTTTGTCGTTATACAAATAGACCACGTTCGAAACATATTAATGATTTGTCTGGATTATCATTATCAAGTTCAACCGAACCTGATAATGTTGAGTCTTGTAGTACTTGCGGATTAGATAAAAATCTTTGGATCTGCTTAATTTGTGGCAATGTTGGTTGTGGTAGGTATGATAATCAACATGCAATTCATCATTGGAATGAGACTGGTCATTGTTTTGCAATGGAGACGAATACTCAGAGAGTTTGGGATTATGCAGAAGATGGTTATGTCCATAGATTAGTTCAAAATGAAGCAGATGGTAAAATTGTTGAATTGCCATTACATGACGAAAGTAAAAAGTCTACTGATGAAAAAGTTGATAAGATTGGTTTTGAATACTCCAAAATTTTAATAGGTCAGATGGAGAGTCAAAGGGAGTATTATGAGAAGATTATCAATGATTTAAATAGTTCATTAAAGTTTTTCAAAGATACCGCACAGCAAACACAGGATACAGTTAATAATTTGAAAAATGAAATGACTCTACTTTCTACTCAACTTGATCAAAGTAAAAAAGAGGGAGATGAAACTCGTTCAAATATTACTCGATTGACCAATTTGAATACTAGTTTGATTCAAAAATTAAAATTGATGATGAATGAAAATGAAATTATCAAAAAGAAAAATATAGATTTAAGTGAGCAAGTCACTGATATGATGTTTTACTTAGAAAGTCAAGAAAAATTTAAAGATGCTGATGATGATGTCAAAGAAGGAAAGGTTGTTATGGTTCCAACATCTAAACGAAGCGAATGAATTAAAATGAATAAATTATTAGTTATGACAAAAATTTAACTATAATGAATATTATACAACTAGACGATTCAAATTATTAATGTATATTGTTTTGTCTTTGGTACGAAAAATCTGTGAAATAGACAGATTCTTGTAAATCACCATTACTATCTGGTTTTTGAATTTTAATAATTGATGATGTCGAATTTGACCTACTTTCCTCGATATTTTCATAAAGAAACTTTGAAATAGGAGAATTTGGTGGCGTTATATCTAAAGAAGTGAATTCATCATCAAAATTCTCAGCCATTTCAGGATTACTTATAACTGGAATAATCGGTGGTGGCTGCAAGTCATTATTTTGTTCTTCGAGATATTTCCAATTAATATATCTAAAAAATTGATGTTCTTTAACTTTCTTAAAAATTTCATCATCATCAAGATTTAATCTCTTATCAACATTTTTATTCAATAATTTATTAAGTAAATCTTTAGCAATTTGCGATAAATAAAATGGGTATCTAATTTTTTGTGTAACAATCTTTTCCATGATTCTTTTATTATTATTACCTGTAAATGGTGGTTGACCTGTTAACATATCAAACATGACAGCACCGAGTGACCACCAGTCACAACGTGAATCATAAAGTTCACCTTTGATAACCTCTGGCGCAATATATTGTGCAGTACCATCCATTGAATTGCATTGATCTGAAACTTTACTTAATCCAAAATCTGTTAAAACTAGATGTCCATATCTATTAAGTAAACAATTTTCGGGTTTAAGATCTCTATAAATTACCCCAGCGTTTTTATGTAAGTGTCTTAAAGCTAAAATCATTTCAGCAACATAAAAACAAGCAATTTTTTCACTCATTATACGTTCTTGAGTTAAATGAAAGAATAATTCGCCACCTTCTAAATACTCCAAAAAAAGATAAACTTTATCAAAATCTTGAAGGGCATAATATAGTTTCACAATATTTGGATGTGTAACTTTTTCAAGGATTGTACGTTCGGTAAGTGTTCGTTCATAGTTTTTTGTATTAACAATCATCGACACTTTTGTAAGCTGTTTTTGCGCATATAATTTACCAGTGATTTTATGTTTCACCAAGATAACTTTGCCAAATGATCCCTTACCTAAAACTTTAATCTGCTGGAAATCAGAAATTATTGGTTTTTTCTTTAAAATATCATGATTATTATTAACAATTGGTATATTTCCAAGTGCTACAATGGCATTTGAATTCTGTCTACTTTCCTCATTTTCAATCTCATAAACTTCATCGAATTTAACTTCATATGACATTCCCAGTCTATTATCTATATGACCGACCGAAATCACACTATCTGATCTGAATTTTTTAAAGTGTTTAATATTTGAATCAGTGTTATCTTCATGTTTATTATTTCTTGTGCTGATGCCATTGACATTAGAAGACTCATCAATGTTCTCATTATTTACATTCTCATCGATTACAAATTCTGAATTGTTTGTACCATCTGCAAGATTCTGAAGTTTCAATTGGTCATTTAGCTTGAAAGATAGCTCCTCTTCTTCAAAGCTGAATATAACTGCCATTAAATTCTGTTCTAAGTTGATACTTTTACAATATAGAGAAAGAAAGGAAAAACTCGTCAGAATCTCCTGCTTTTGGAATTTAGAATTTAACCTTTATAGCGAGATCCAAGGACTTACATAACAGAATACCGTTATTTGTTATTTGTTATTTGTTATTTGTTATTTGGCTTCATTAAAATGCAAAATATCAAATGTCAATATGCTGGGCTAAAATCATTTAAAAATTTATCAAATACTAAGATTTTCTTTATTTCATTATCAAACATCTCTTTTTAAAAAGAAGGTAAATTTATCCCATTAACCATTAACCATTAAATTTCATGGCATATTTGAGAATTTCTATAAAGGAAAAATGAAAAATGCTATAACGAATTTCAAATTTCTCATCAAATTTTCTATTAGTCAAAGATAATCTTAATCTATAGTATATTTCTTTCGAGAAGCTAAGCTTCGCAAAACAGAGAATGGAAGGTATAGAAGAACGAACTGCCAAATTAGCCTTTAAACCAAAAATGAAAAATAAAGAAATTAAAAGCTCAAAAGTGACGATGAATTCGGTGGTTAGTTCTTTAGATGATTCAAAATGGAAAGATCCAAAAACTTGGCCAACTTCATTACATAATTTTGTTGCACGTTCCTTTAACCTTGCAAGCAAGAAAAAGTTTAATAGTAATGAATTAATGCAATTTAAAAATCAGTTAAAAAATTTAATTAATAAAGCAATTCTAGAAAATAAAATCGTTGAGAATAACTGGGATAAACAAGAGTTACCAATTCTAGCGGGTGCTGGATATAAAAAGCTTAGTTTATACTGCGATCAGCAAAATTTAGTTCAGCAATCTAATGAAAGCAGTACTGAAACTGAGAAAAAAGTCAGAAAAAATATATTTGGCGAAGAAGAAACAGATTCTGATGATTCTGATAATTCAAATTCAATTAATGATAATGATGATGTTGACAATACAGCAACAAATACCAAGCCAGCAATATTTTTTGGTGATAGTTTGAAAAAACTCAAAAAGCAAAAGAGGGATCTTAGGTTACCAGTGAAACCACCAATTTCTCATTTGATTGATGATGATGAAGTTAAGAAAAATTTGAGAAGTAAAAGATTTGAAAGAGAATTATCAACACCTGCAAGTTATAGGGACTCATCCACTCCAACTGAAGCAATTCTCGGTAGAAATGAAAATTTAGAAAAGAAATATCTAAGATTAACATCAGAACCAGATCTCAATACCGTTAGACCATTGCGTGTTTTATATAAAACGTTACAATTATTATTTGATAAATACCTTGATGGTGCATCATATAACTATATATGTGATCAATGTAAATCTTTAAGGCAAGATTTAACAGTTCAAAATATCAAACATGATTTTACAATTGTGGCCTATGAATTTCATTCGAAAATTGCAATTGAAAATGGTGATTGGGGGGAGTTTAATCAGTGCCAATCACAATTAAAAATTTTATATAATATTAAAGAATTAGACAAACCTAATTATTTTGAGTTTTTAGGATACAGAATATTGTATTATACTTTAACTGGTAATATTAATGAAGTTTATGAGTTAGAGTCAACATTACTCAAAAATGGATTAGATAATATTGATGATGAATTTTATCAATATGCGTTATCAATTTTTCAAAGTATTTCAATAGGGGATTATTATTTATTATCTCAAACAGTTAACAAAATATACAAAAAGAATAAACAAAGTGAGGCAATAATTAAAACTAACTCCAGATTATTAATTAGTGATGAAAATGCATTACTATTAACACACAATAAATTTTATTATTTTACAAAGTTTATTGAACAAATACTGGAAAGAGAAAATATAAGAACATTATTAGCATTATGCTGTAGTTATAGACAATTACCAATTCCCTTCCTTAAAGAATTGCTATGTGTGGAGAGTGAAGAAAAATTCAAAATATTCATCAAAGAAAATAGTTTAGCTACATTTATTAACGAAACGCACACGATTTTTAATTGTCATCAGGCAAAGTTAACAGTTGAGAATAAAAAAAATACATTATTTAAAAAAATTGATATTAAAGGACAGGTATAAAACAATAATCATAGAAATAATGGTTCAGTATACTATACATAATAAAAACAAGATGGGGAATTGATAAAAGGATTCCTATAATTTATGTGATGAATATTTATAATTTTTCAAGTTCATTCGAAAAATACATAATTTGAGTAATGAATTTCCCCTTGTATCTTGTTATACAAGAACTTGTAATGAAGCCGTCTTTATTAAGATTACAAGTAATTAAATGATTTAACATAACATGATGAGGAATCAAATTTCTTTCAATCAAATTTATCTTATCAGAATGTTTAAGCTTTGAAGGAGATTTTGTATTATTACCATTACTATTTTCTCTCATTGATCTTGCTTTATTTACTAATCTTGTGCCATTCTTTGAATTTCTTTGCGTTTGTAATGAAGAATTTGAAGAATTTGAACTTGCTGATCTATTAAATTGTGGCCTTGATGGTACTGATGTAGAAGGCGAAATTTTCTGTGCACTATATTTATCCATAACATTTAAATCATTAATTCTGTATCTATAAACCTCATTAACATGAGGTATAGGCGATTCCTGATATTGGTATGGGAACGTTTTATAATTTTTATTATTTGAATCGTTTAATAAATTTGAGTTTAGATAAACTGGTAACAAAGGAGGAACAGGAAATTTTAATTCTTCTAAAAATTGAAAATGATTCATTTTTTCGAAGTCTTCATCATTATAATCAAGTGGTGATTTATATGGATATTTCAACTTTTCAGAATCGTAAAACTCTGGTATATCTCGAATGTATTCTGGCTTCTTAAGCTGTAAAAATGGTGATTGTGATCTATCGATTTCGTTTCCGATACTATTATAATAAGGTTCCGGACTATGGGCTTCAGATACAGGATATAAATCGCCTAAATTGTTCTGATCCGGTTCATCACCCTCATCCAGTTCAATTTCATTTTCAATATGATTGTCATCAGTAATATCATTTATATCAAAATTATCATATTCGAAATCGTCCAATATCTCATTTAAGGGCAAATCATTATAAGTGTGTTCATCGGTTAACCCATCCGAAAAGAAACTTACAGAAGCATTCCGACTTTGTTGACTCGAATTTGATACACTATAGAAAGGCGGTCTAACGTTATGATTGCCGGAGTGAACCTTATTGTTATTGTTATTGACGCCATTATTGTTAATGCTATTATTTTTATTAATTCTTTGGTCGGTTTCTTTTGTATCTTTGGAGTCACCATAGGTATAGTCTACAGAGTTATACGGTTGCTCATCAATTGAAATCTCGTTTGCACCCAATTCATGTGAAGATGATGAATCTGTAGGCAAAATTTTCGGTCTTTTAGTAAAATCCGGGAGTTGAGGTACCTGAAATAACTGATGTACATTACTCTGTTTGGAAGAATTTGTGGTTGAAGCAACAGTTGAAGGATTGGTTGATGTTCCTTGTAAATTTCCGAGAGATATTGGGGTTCTATTATCAGTATTACTTGGAGTCTTAGGAGATGCCATTGCATCTTGAACTTTGTATCTGAGTATTGGAAACTCCGATGATTTATCTTTTTCAAAGGACATCTGGAAGTTGGTCTGAATTGAGGTAGGATTCTTAGTGGATCTTAATACACCAGTAGCGGATCTCAGAGTAGTTTCAATGAGAGGAACTTGGATAACACCGACAAAGAATAACAACATCATGACATCTATTTATGTGGAGATATCCACCGAAGGTTCAGAGAAGAGGCTGTGCGGTCTCGGAATCTGGGTGGGAAGGGTTTTTCATTACGTAAGCGCCATTTGCCTCGCCCAATGCGGTAATGTTCAAGTTGGAAACATGTACATTGTTTGAAAGTTGCATGGGAGCAAGACCAGCTGGTAGTTTAAATAGAAGATGTTTTGTCTAAGACACCATGTGGGACCCGATTAAGAGTCTGGTTTTTTTGTTTGAAAAGACTTTCTTTCACTCCATAATTAAATGAAGCTAGACAAAATATTGACTTTTCTATCTTTGGTAGCAGTTGTGCATCCAAAGTTTGTGCAATTACCACTCATCAAAAAACGTTATGATTCTATTAACCAACCAAACCAAAACAAGGATCCTCATTATATTATTAGGAATACTAACAAATTGGTCAAGAGGGATGATTCAGATGCAACCTTTCAATTGGATACCAAATTTGATCAATTGATGTACGAAGTTGAATTACAAATTGGTTCAAATAAAGACAATGTTCGGTTGTTATTGGACACCGGTTCTTCTGACCTAGTCGTCAATTCTGAAAATAATCAGCTCTGTTTGATGGATGGTGAAAATCAAAATGGTAATCAAAACTCGAATCAGGCGCTTTATGTTACCAATAATGCAATTTATGGAGACAATCAAATCAAGAATTTGGACATTACAAATCATTGTATTGCACAATCATTAAGCGGTTTAAATTCAATTGAAACAAAATCATCAAGTTATTCATCCACACAGAGCTACACCATTGCTTCATCGCAATTCCAACCATCAATTTCAATTTCTTTATCTTCCTCCGCAACAATTAAACAATCTTTATATCCAACACTTCAGAACACCATTTTGCCAGATAATAATGATGGAAACTATGGTCAAAAAGCACAACAGATTTATCAATCATATATATGTCCAAATTTTGGAGTTTTTAACGAATTGGAATCAACAACATTAAAGAACTTATCCATTCCCGTGGAAATGACATATTTAGATGGTAGCGGCTTCGATGGATATTTTGTTACTGATGATATTTACTATAATAATGTCAAACTTTCAAATATGACATTTGGTGTCAACGTATACAGTTATAAATTAAATGGTATTTTAGGTGTTGGATTTGAACAAAATGAATCTCCATATCAATCGGGATATGATACATATATGAATTTTCCGGCCCAATTGAAAATCAATAATTTAATTAAAAAAACCGTCTATTCATTATATTCTTATAGTAAAGGTTCGCAAAATTCCATTATATTTGGTGGTTATGACAGAAATGGTTATGATTCAAATTCAGGGTTAACCTTGGTTCCAATAATTAGTTATTCACAAAAAAGTAAAAGGGGAAAGGGGCCATGGTATCTATCAATTACTCTTAATTCGATTTCTTTTACTGACTTGAATAAAAACATAGATACTCAATTATTAGCAACTGGTTATGCACCTGCAATTTTAGATATTGGTTCAACAATGTCAACATTACCATATTACATTTTCAATGAATTATTGGTTAAATTTAATTTTAAATGGTCAAGTCAATTGAATAGCTACGTTGTCCAAGAGTCCGAAATTAGTCAAGATTCAGCATTATTAACATTCAATTTTCAAAATGCAAAGATTAACGTTCCTTTAATCTATTTTACATATCCAGTAATTGATGATGAAACTTTATCAAATACTGGGTTGAGAGTAATCTCAATCAATTCACATACAGATGATAGTTTTATTTTAGGTGATGATTTCCTTAATAATATTTATTTTGTTGCTGATTTAGAAGATAAAAATATTGCATTGGGTCAAATAAATAAAGATAAAAACAATGATTCAATTGTAGTTGTTGAAAATCAAATTATTGATGCTGTTCAATCAACTAACTGGGATAAGATTTATGGTTATAATGGAATCACAAGCTTACAATTGGAAACTATTGATGATCCCAATAAGATTGATAATTTTAAGTCGAATCAAACATTAGATGTTTTTATTCCAGGAACTGGTGATTTAGGTTGGTGAATTGTATTTTGTAATGCAATGTGTAATTATCTTAAAAATTTATTTGAATTTTATTGTTTACATTTTATGTAAATATGATTTCGTATATTAAATAAACAGAATACAAAAGTTACATAAACGGTCGTAAAGATAATAAAACAGACTGCAAAGCAGTTGCGTGAACGTATGAAGAAACAAAAAATTCATTGATTTTTTTTTAAAAAATTAGCAGGTCTCGTTAAAGTAAAATTAAATTTCATAAACTAGTGTTTAGTTGAGGATTTGTGTGATGCAGATGATAAATATTTGCTTGGGGTATTGGTGGTTAAATATGAAGTAGCCGAAGGAACATATGATAGCGAGAATGAAGTTTTTGTTATTTTATTAGGATCATTAACGGTGGCCAATTTAAGTTCAGTGATATCATGATAACCATAAGTATAATTATAGGAAGCTGCAGTTGTTGCATTAGGGAATGATGATGTAACTGCAACAATATCATCTTCATATGGGAAGAAATTCTTTGGTGCAATTGCAACTTCTAAATCTTCTAAATCAATTGCAATATATAAATATTGAATTATAACATCGCCTAAAGTAAATGTATCATTAGGAGTTGCATCAACTCCAAAAACGACAAAATCGCTGATCTCATCATCATCATTAGAAATATCAACCAATGGATAAGTTAGATCAATAACCGGAACATTGATTTCGACACCTTGGAAATTAAAAGAAACAGTTTTATTTAGGAGCTCAGTAGCATTTGCAACGTACGCTTCCAAAGTTTCTGAATAATTAAAACCTGCATTATAAACAATTTCATTGTGAATATAATAAGGTAATGAAGCAATTGAACTTCCCGTATCAATAATTGCAGCACCAAGACCAGAAGCAATTAACGTTGTATCATTATTACCATCATATTCATTATCAAAATAAATGGAAGATAAAGTAATTGCAATTGCATCTAAAACCCTGGAATCATTTTCAAAAATTGGAATTTCGATTAATGGGACAATTGATAAATTTCCAATAAATTGATCTAGATTAACACCACCAAATAATAACGAGGAACCTTCAGTTAAATAATTGTCATAAAGTGAATAAACAGCCTTTTTAATAAAACCTGAAGATTTTAACTGAAATGGGAAACTTTCATAAGTAGAACCATTTTGCAAATACATTGATTCAGAATTATTTAAACCAAGCCCTAAAACACCAAAGGAATCAAAATCGGAATCATCAACCAAACCAAAAGTACAGTTTTCTAATAATGCATTTCCATAAGAAACATAATCTTTTGCCCAAATACCTGTGATTGTTTCATTTTCAATTGAAAATGCAATAAATTCTTCATTATCTGTAATGAAAGAATCAGACTCCGATGAATTAAATAATCCCCATGCTGAACAGTTTTGAGGCTCAATATCTAAAATCTCCAAATTTTCAAGTGCCAATGTTGGTTGAGGGTAAGAGCTCAACCAATTTGTTGATTTTGAAACTGATGGATAAAATCCGATATCATATGATTCAATTTTCAGGAATGTTTTACTGGTAACTGTAGTCACCGTTGTATCCGTTGAAACATGACCATCAACATAATAAACATCTGATTGACTATTGTACGAGGTTTGATAAATTGTGGTTAATTTTTGTGAAGCACTCGAAGTAGAGGTCGAAGATGAGATTGATGAGGAAGACAATGATGAGGATGTTTGCGACATTGTGTATTCATAAACAATTGTAAAATTAGATGGTTCCTCATCCTCTTCTAAACCATTTGCACAAATCTCATTATCAATTGAATTGATCCATAAATCGGAAGAGATTGTATCAACTAAAACGGAAATGTTCTGGGCATTGGAACCGACAGTTAAGTCAACAGCGTAATAAATTTTGTCATTGAATAAACCAAGAACAGTGCCATTGATCGGATGTGATGCATTTAGACTACGTTTATAATAACCATAGATTGGTTCATTTTCGGTATGTGCATTTTGTGGCCAAGAACCTTTCAACTTTTTAGCATCAAATTTAATAAAATCTGAGTCTGCAAAAACTGTCGTAAAGAGAGATACCAGAAGAGCAACAATGAATGAAGTCTTTAACATTGTCTGCATGTATTCTGAGGAGGAGTTATCAAAGAAACAACGAAAGAAACAATTAAAGAATAAATGAAAAGAGAATTAATAGACACAAAACCAGGTCAAAACCCAACCACTACGTCAAATGAAAAAAATAATTGGCAGGCTTCTATTATCAATACTATTAATAGACTGAGAAAACATCAATTAACCCCAATATGGTAGGTGCGCACCCAAATGGGGAAAGAGTGTTTTTTCACTCTTTTGATTTGCTTCTCTTCTTCATTTGTGACGAGTTGTTAATGTTTCTTTCGAGTTCTTTAACTCAACCATTTGATTCTATATAAAGCGAATTATATACTTACCATGGCTATGTAGTAAATGTATCAATGACTATTCAAAGACCAGCATGACCTCCTTCCTCATACTTTTGTCTTCTTTTTTCTTAGTTACCATCACCTCAGCTGCTTCCATCTCTAGAGAAAGATTGGATGCATTTGCTGCCAGCTTGGACTTGTCAATTACTAGTGATCAAGTCTATATAAATATTCCGGCGTCATATTCACCATGGGACAATATTACCGTGTTCCAGTACGAAATCACAAATTCATTATCATGGGCATCAAACACGACATCATATTTTCTCAATTGTAAAGAATCCAACTGTATGAATGATACCAATGTTAGAGATATGGGATTAACAAATCAAATTGGACTTGAATACACTGGCCAGCCAAACAAAGATTCAGATCATGTTACTTATGTGTCTCCAAGATTTCTTGGTTCCACAAATGGTGAAAAAAATGTGACTTTTGTTGTCTCAATTAATTACGCACAAATTCCATCACTTTATACGTTTGTCGACGTGAATTTCATTTGATTATGTGTTTTATATAAAGTCTATTTTTATTATGTATTCCTTTTCTATATATTATAAAACCTAAAATCTCACTAGCATTTCTGATCGATGTAAAACTATATATTTCCTAAAATGGAAGTAGTCGCTGCAAATTTCATGCAATTGAACAATAAAAATTACAAGATTAATGTTTACAATATTGTTAATTTTATACAGTCGTATTTTGATTGTAGTACATTACCTATTATACCAAATTATTATCAATTATTTTTAATGTCACAGGTTAAGAGGACACTAGAATTATTACAAACTCTCAATGATATAGAATTCAAATCGTCTGGAATCTTTGCAAATTCATTGTTGAAAACAACAGATACAACACAAATTATTAGAGACATAAGAGATGAAGAAGTCACATTTTTTCAGAATAAGAGAATTCAAGATATTGATTATGAATTGATTAATAATTTAAATTTTAATGATAATGAAGAATTTGCTAAATTTGAAATTTCAAACTTATTAAATGATGAAATCACTTTGGATACTGAATTGAATGAAAATATCAATAGTTTATTGCCAAAGGATTTGTTAAATGACATCGAATATTCGGAAGATTTAAATTCATTAATCAAAATTTATAAAAGGTGCTACATAATATCCAAACTTTGGGCATCAAAAAATATAAATATGCTAGATAATGAAACAAATCAAATTTTAACAAACATAAAGGAAAAAATGAACAAATTAATTGAAATTTTCAATGAAATATCAGAGGTTAATAAGGAATTGAAACATAAACGAGAAAAGTTGGATATTTCATTTGATAATAATGAAGATGAAGATATTTTACAATGAGCTCATTCTGATCAATGTTGATAGAATCCTATCAAATTTTCTTAATCTATGAATAAAATCTTTTAAATCATAATCTTCAATGGCTTCAGCTAATGATGGTAGTTCTTGACCTTTGTAGCCAGTGTATCTACCACTTGCATAAACAAAATGTTTATACCATGGTCTATCATTCAAGCCCTCATCATCCAATAAATGTCTCTCAAAATATTGTAAGATTATATTTGAACCTTTCGTTTTGAAATGTAACTTAATTCTTTCCCAATATGACAAATCATTCCAATGTTTATGTTCATTAACTAAAATTTCTAAATATTCATCAAATTTGATACTTTTATCTTTTAGTTCTTTTAGTTTCTTATTAATTGATTTAATAATTGGTTTAACATGGTTATGATGATAATTTTTAGATTTCATGCAATGGCGCTTTGGTTCAATCCATTCTTTAGGAATTTTTAAATCATCGAAATATTGCCTCAAACCAATTGAATAATCAGTTAATCTTAAATCTAAAACTGGATCATCAGATAAATGCAAAATAATTAAAGACATCAATTTTGACATTAAATTATGGAAAACATAATCAGGATCACCAAATTTTTCCATCCAATGAAGCGAATCATATAATGTATGATATTGATAGACTGCTGAATCCTTTAAATCGTTTGAAAATCCTAAATCAACAGATGGTATACCTAAATGATCTAAGAAAACAGTATAATCTGAGCCTGAACCAAGAGTACCAATTTTACCATTATTGGAAATAAAATTTTCATATAAGGATTGGTTTGAATTTGGAAATGGTAATTCCATTGTCGATTTCAATAAAATATTATTCAATAAAGGTGATGAATGTAATTTTAAAATTGATCCAATTGTAGAAACATCTGAATTTATATACGCAACACATTTTTTGTCTAATTGAGATTCATAATATTCAGCAAATTCAGTCGATCCAATTAATCCATATTCTTCACCATCCCAACTTGCAAAAATAATTGAAATTTTTGGTTTCCAACCAATTTTTAATAATTCATTAAACGATCTAATAACTTCTAATAACGTTGAAGATCCTGAATGGGGATCACCTGCTGCAGGAGTCCATGAATCATGATGGTTACCAATAAGTATAAATTTGCTATCATCAATACCTTTAATTTTACCCATTATATTATTCATAGTTGTAATTTTAAAATCTTGATTATTATATAGATTTAATTTGAAATTTGGATTTGGACCCGTTGAATAATCAAAATTTTTAACTAAACCTTTCCAACCATCAATGGTTTCACCATAACCTGAAAGCTTTGATAAAATTGGTTGGACTTCTTTGAACGAAATTGGCAATGCCGGAATTTTTGGAATCAGTTTATAAGGATCCAATCTTTCCTTTTTATCTTCTTCACCTGGTTTAATTGCATAACCAGGAGTTGTTGGATCACCTGGCGTCATTGAAAGGAATTGAACAGATCCTCTTTGAATTGCAGAAGGATTACGTGCATATCCCTTAGGGTAAGGCTTATAACCATTTTGTTCAATAACTTCACCATCATCATAGATATCGGTATAAAGTAAAACACCAATCATACCATTATCTTGGGCAAATTTAACTTTTAAACCACGGAATATGTAACCATATCTAATAATTGCAATTTTACCTTTTAAATCAATACCTAAATCTTTTAATTTTTGGAAATCTTCAAATGTACCATAATTACAATAAATATATTCAGCAGTTACATTACCATTAGCGGCAAAGCCTAAAAATGCAGGAACTTTCTGGAAAGAATTTGGATCTTCATCAATTTCATCTTCAATTAAAGAAGGTGAATAAATTATTGAATCGTTAGTAATTAAATTAAGGGAATTATCAATTGGATAAGATATTAAACTAGTATATTTATCAATATAAGCATCACTTAAACCAAACTCAATGAATTTATTTAATGTGAAATTAACCATTTTTAAATTGGTACCAGCTAATTGATTTTCCTTTGTATATTCCTTTAACCATTTACCTGCATGATTGGTTTCTAAAGCCTCCAAGACAACAGCTTTAGATAAATCATAATCGAGATCAGAATTGGTAGTAATAATGGATAAATCCAATGGAATTAAATTAATATTGAACCAAGCTGATAATGCAAGGTACGAAATAAAACATAATGTAATAAATTTAGCAAGATAAAAGAACGAATGGTTCCTTTTACGAGGCAGTTCATGTCTAGGTTGTGCCTCAATGTCTGATTTATCCATTTTTGAATTAATAAAGGTCAATTCTATAGCTGTGGAAAACAGTATTAGATATTAGAATGATACATTACATTACATATTATTAATCATATAATTTGCAATTATCAGTTTTGAATCTCACGATATTCATTCACCTACCAAAATCTTCCAAACTCCGAAAACCGAAAATCAAAAAAAAAAAAAAAAATTCAAAAACATTCACCCGTGCACCAGATTCTCCCATTCCATCTTACGTAAACTTACGTCACCGTATTGTCATTGAATGTTATTGAATTTAATTTAATCTTAAGTTAAAGATGACACTTTCCTGACATCATGATAACAGATTGCTTTAATTTAGGCGGAGCATCATCTGTCGCTCAGAAAACACTGTATGATACACTCCTACTTTACTTTCACGAATATGAGTAATGTAGTGTAACTACAAGGGCCCCTTACCATATCAGGACACTCAACAATGTAGAATGTCGAATTATTGAAAATTTCAAGTACAGTGAAATTACAACATGTGTGATCATGCACAACGGATGGTTCACGGTAGTTGAACACGTGAGAATCTTGTAAAATTTTATTTCTTTTTTTTCTCTTTTTTCTTTTCCCTTAATTAATTAATGATCGAAAATAAAAATAAAAAATAAAATATATTGCTTTTTCTGGTTTCCAGTGTTGATCATCCAAGATTTTATAGGGTACCGAACTGTTATGAATGACAATTATCCGGCTATTGTTTGATTATTTTATTATCTCATCGTTTCTTTTGTTGTTTTACATGTTTTGTTTAAATACTAGTCTGTTTCCCTTCTTTTTTCTTTTCTTTACTTCTATAGATCTACTAACTAAATTTTAATCCGCCTCTTTTTTTTTTTCTATTCTTTTTTATCTCTTTTAATCAGTAATATATTCTCTATATTTAATAAGCTATAAGTCAAAATGACTGCACAAATTATACCATTATCTATTCCAGTTGAAGAAGTTCCAGCAAAATTAGAATCCAATCAAGATATTGGTTTCGTTTTCGATATTGATGGTGTTTTACTTAAGGGTAAAAAGAGAATTGCAGAAGCAACTGATATCATAAATTATTTATCTAAAAATAAAGTTCCTTTCGTTTTATTAACAAATGGTGGTGGTATGACAGAAAAGAAAAGAATTGATTTTATTAATAAAACTTTACAATTAGATGAATATCCAATTCATGAAGATCAATTAATTCAAGCACATACTCCAATGAAAACTTTAATTCCTCATCATAAGAGAGTTTTAGTTTGTGGTGGTCCAAAGGATGACGTTAGAGAAGTTGCTGAACAATATGGTTTTGAAGATGTTATAAGACCTGTTGATATAATTAGATCAAATCCAACAATTTGGCCTTATCATATGTTTACTGATGAACAATTATTAGAATGGGGTAAAGATCCAAAACTTACAAAATTAGATGTTGATAATGTACACAATGGAGAAAATTTACCAATTGATTCAATTTTATGTTTTAATGATTCAAGAGCAATTGGTGCAGAATTACAAATTATTCTGGATTTATTAAATTCTGAAAATGGTGTTTTAGGTACAAGACGTAGGGAGAAAAGCAGTAAACCATCAATTCCAATTATTTTTTCAAACAATGATTTCTTATGGTCAAATGAATATAAACAACCAAGATTTGCAATGGGTGCTTTAAAAATTGCAGTATTAACAATTTATGAAAAAATCAATGGTAAACCACTTGAACAATTAACTTTAGGTAAACCTGAAAAAGTTTGTTATGATTATGCACATCATATTTTAATCGATTGGAGAAATGTTTTATTAGGTAAAAAGAAGCCAGGTAATTTATGCTTACCTGAACTGAATGATGCACCATTAAATTCACCTTTTAAAAAGGTTTATATGGTTGGTGATAATCCAGAATCTGATATAACTGGTGGTAATAACTATAAATGGGGTACAATTTTAGTTAGAACTGGAGTTTATCAAGAAGGGGATTTTGAGAAAAACCCTGAAACTTCAAAGCCAAGTTTAGGTATATTCCCTAATGTTAAAGAAGGTGTTATGGCTGCTTTGAAATTAAATGGACTGGCTTGATTAGTTATTGTCACTTTATTAGTAACGTCTCTTTTACTTTTTTATTTATTTTCTATATAATTTAATCCACAATCTATACAATAAAAATTTTATATACAATTATTATCTTTCAATGCTTGATTAACGCCATCCCAAACATTATCAAAGATACCTAATGTAGGTTTAGATAATTTACTGTTTTTCTCAAAATCACCATCTTTATAGACACCAGTTCTAACTAAAATTGTTTCCCAACCATAATCATTACCACCTTTAATATCGGATTCTGGATTATCACCAACCATATAAACTTTTCTAACAAGTGATTCATTTGGTCTAATACCGAATTCTGGTATTTCAAACTCATTAAACTTAACACCATTTAAAATTTTCCATTGATTGTTTAAAATTGATTCAGCATATGTAAAACTAACTGGCCAAGGTTTCCCTAAAACTAAATCATTTAATTCTAATCCATTGTTTAATGTTTTATATAATTCTCTAACTGATAATCTAAATGCACCTTGTCCAAATCTAGGTAATTTAAATCCTGTACTCCATAATAAATCCATATTACTCCAAATAATTGGGATACTTGGAGTTGAATTTGGATTATTACGCTTAGTACCAATAATACCATTTTCACTATTTAAATAATCCAAAATAATTTGTAAATCTGTACCCATATCTCTTGGATCATTAAATACTAAAATTGCATCAATTGGTTTTGATAGGTCTTTTAATTCACCAAATTTTTCAATTTCTGAATCAGTATATTTTATAAAAGGCCAAATATTAGGAATGGATTTGACGATATCTATAGGTCTAATAACTTCATCAAATCCATAATTTATTGCAACATCCCTTGCCGATGGATCTGAACCACCAATAATTAAAACTCTCTTATATTTATTAGTTAAATTTTTCATTGGTGTATGCGATTGAATTAATTGATTAACATTTAAAATATTTTTAGTAGTTGGACTTATAGATTTATTCAGGAAATCGATTCTCGATTGCTCCGTCATTCCACCACCATTGGTTAATAAAACGTATGGAATTTTATTCTCATTTAAATAATTCAATGTATTGAATGCTTGTGGTTTAATTGCATTTTTCGATTGCATTAAAACTCCATCAATATCAAAAACAAATCCAATTGGGGATTGTTTTAACGTTGAATAAAGTCTATGAATCTTAGAAATATGTGAAATGGGTTTTAATTTTAACAACATTGGTTAATTGTGGAAATTTATAAAGTTATCATCAAATAAGTCGATATATTAGCTAGCTTGCTTATATAGGATACTGTGAAAGTGGATGTTGTTTTGGATCCGGGATAAGTGGGTTATCCGCACAGCCTTGATCATTTCCAGATTAAGCGATTATTAAGTTGTTTGTTGTTTTTTGATTGGAGATTGTATAATATTAGGGGTAGTACAAAAGACAAAAGTGTATTAGATAATTTATGTGTGTGTCTAAATCTAATTCGATAATATATAGATAAGTATAGACCTGGTAAATATACATGTACAATATATATCAATAATATATAATATGCAAAGACGAATAAAGAATCTTTATTATTTTTTTTTCTTTTAATTATCAATTAAATAAACTAAAGACCATGCAGAACCTGCAGCTATTGAACCAATCAAAACCATTTGGAAACCTTCAAATACCCTTGTTGAGCGTGTACAATCTTCACCCATTGAAATTATACTTTTAAAATAGCCAAACCAGAAGAGGGTTATAACCATAAGTATGACAGATGCTAACAAAGATTTATCAACAGTTGAAATGAAAAAATAGGGTATTAAGGGTATAAATCCACCAAAGAAATAACCTGAACCAATAGTCAATGCACTTGATAAAACTCTACCTTCAGGTGGTTCTTCTAAACCTTTACCGTATCTAATTATAAAATCAATCATAAATTGAGGATTTTTCGATAAGTCAGTAACAAAACTTTCCGCTGTTAATTCACTTGCACCCATATCTAACAGAATTTCAAATAATTCATCAGTTATTGTATCTTGATTTTGGAAAAATAATTGTTTTTCTTTACGTACTTGACTGAAATAGAATTCGTTTTCAGATTTTGCAGCTAAATAACCACCTAATCCCATTGATATTGCACCAGAGACTAATTCTGCCATACCACCAGTAATAACCAATTTTGAATCACCCAATGAAGATAAACCTGCAGTTAAAGCAAAAGGGACAGTTAAACCATCGGATAAACCAATGATCAAATCACTCATTATACGTGGATCAACATTTGATAAATAATTTAAAGGAAATGGACGAGAAGTAGAATTAGATTGTGAAGGTGGTGTAATTGATTCAACATTTGTAAGACCAGATTCTAAATCATTTGTATTGGGAAGTAATGAAGAAACAGATGTTGAATCTGATTTAATAGGATTTGATGAATCTATAAAAGCAGTAGCGGTATTGGCACTATCATTATTAAGTAATAAAGTAGATTCATTTACTGGATTGATTTGATCGATTTGATCTGAATTTGAATTTGAATTTGAATTTGGATCAATCAATTTAGAGATTAAAAGTTTAACACCAACTAAAGACATTAGATTATAAGGATATTGAGGAATATGAGGATTGTGTATATGTGTAACCTAGTAATCTTATAAATGAAAATAATAAGCAAATAGACCAATCGATATTAATAATGGATCAACAATTGGGGATCTGATTCGTAGTGTTCCTTTTTCGATTGGGAGCTAATTTGAATTTTGGGTAAACAAGCAAAAGAGATTGTTAGAAAAAGGAAAAGAAGTAAGTAAGTAACCTAGAAATGAAAGAGAAAACAAGAGGTAAAAGGAAAGGAAATGAAAGAAAGTAAGGAAAGGAAAGGAAAGGAAATCAGATAACTACAACATGTTAGGAAAATTGTGTATATATATCTAATAGCTGACAGCATTAGCCATTCACATACAATTAAAAACTAAAAAACTAAAAAAAACAAACTGTAAATTGTGAATTGTGTATTATACACAATAAAAAAAAGTATACTTTCCTGAAATGGACAGAGGGATCTCCACCAATGACATGTGAATAATTTGTCAGCGTCGATCAGCGAGGGCTCAATTAAAATTTTCCCCTCTTTTTCTTCATGCGCCACTCTGCCACCGCCACCGCCACCGCCACCGCGACAGAACCAGACCAGACCATCAACCAATTTGCTTACTTATTATCTTATAAATTATAAATTATTAACGTTCGGAATTTGTGAATTTTGCAAGCTTCTGATTAAAAGCTTCCTCGTGATCATTTGCCCTCGGAATCATTTTATATATATTTAAAAATCACAATATCACTTAATTTAATCTCGATATTTTAAAGGGAAGGCAAAGTATGACACACTACTTATCTGAGCCTTTTTACGTTTTACTTTAAACAAGTGTCGTCTTTTGGTTTCTTCGTTTCTTTTCTTTTCTTTTCTTTTATTACTTGGTCTCCTCTTTTCTTCTCTTTTCTTCTCTTCTCTTTTATCTTTATCTTTATCACTCATCTCCATCTAATATTAACAACAATGAAAATCAATATCAAAACCCACATTGAATCTCTTCCTTCAATAACTCTCACAGTACCCGATAATGCAACTGTTGACGATTTAAAAATCGCTGCCCTTATCGCTTTGCCCTCTAATATTCATTCCTCTCTATCAACAAATTCTATTAATCTTTGGTATTCTGGTATTAAATTAGATTATTCAAAACCTCTATCATCTTATAAGATATCTCCCTATTATCTGAATTTAAATCCAAATTTATCAATTTATTTAACTACTGTTGATGACCCAGTAATATCTAATAATTTAAATACTAATTTTGTTTCTAATAATATTGATTCTGCTATCTTAGATGATGATAATGATATTACTTGTCAAACAAATGAAATAGTGATTAAAAAATCAAAATCAAAATCAAGGTCAAAATCAAAATCAAAAAAATGTACATTCCCAGATTGTACTTCAACACCTTTAAGAATGGTAGGAGATTGTCAATTTTGTCAAGGTAAATTTTGTTCAAAGCATAGATTATTAGAAAGTCATGATTGTACTGGCTTGAAAGTTTGTAAGGATAAATCTTATGAACGTAATGCTTTGAAATTGCAATCTGAACAAACAGTGGCCTCAAAAGTTTAATACATGACTTATTTTTATTTTACTATATTTTATTTTATTTTATTTTATTTTATTTTATTTTATTTTATTTTACTTTATTTTATTTAATTTCGATAACCATTCATTATGATACCATCTTACTATACCTTATTATTTTACAATTTATAAATTATCTTTTCAACTTTTGACAGACTCTTTTTTTTTAATCAAATTGGTTATACTTTACATTTTTGTATTACTCTTTATGTACCCTTTTTCGACAATTTTTTCTTAATATTATATGTTTTAAATAGTTTTCTTATACAAAAAAAAGCAGTTTATTTATCTAATGGTTTTCTAACAACGTATAACATCATTGGAGTAAATAATTTTTGCTTACCACCTTCAACTAAATAAATTGCAGCTTCTTCTAATGCTTCAGTAACTTTAACTGAATCCTTTGGAGCTAAATGAAGTCTTTCTAAAAGTGAAACCGCAAATGTAGTAATTTTTCTACCATATGATGAAGTTCTAAAAAATGTCCATAAATCACCTAATCTTTGAACATATTCCCAATCACCTGATAATGGTGCATACCATGGAATTGCATCATTATTATCAGCTAAATCATTTTCATATAAAATTTCAAATCCAACATTTTTTAATGCTTTATCTGCAACTTCCTTTTTATACATTTTTGGAATACCATCTCCAATTTCAATACCATATGCAATTTTTCTATGTTCTTCATTAGTTTCATCATATGCATCAGTCATAACCCATTCATAAACACCAAAGATTCCACCTGGTTTTAAAACTTTATAAATTTCACTATAAACACCTTCTAAAATTGGTGCATGAACTGTTGCTTCAATTGCATAAACTGCATCAAAACTTTCAGGTTCAAAATCCATTTGCATAAAATCACCTTTAACTAATTTAACTTGATCTTCTAATCCAACTCTCTTTGCATATTCATTACCTCTTTCAACTTGATAATCATTATTATTTAAACCTGTAATTTTACATCCTGTAAATCTTGCAATTTCTCTAGCTGGTCCACCAACACCACAACCAACATCTAAAACTTTCATATCTTCAGTAATACCCATTTTTGCTGCAAGAAAATGTTCATGTCTTGCAATTGCTTGACCAAATGGTTCATTTTGATAAAAACGACAAAAATGAAATGATGAACCCCAACCATATTCATAAAAATCGGTAACCAAATTATAATAATGTTTAGTTAATGAAGAATAATCTTCTAAACGTGATTGTTCTGCCTCTTGATCAGTTTTACCATCCCAATGTTTAAAATATCCTTCAATTGCAACTTTTGATGCTTCGGTATTTTTATTAGTTAAAGCTGCTAAACCACCAGTCTTAACTTGATCTTTACCATGTAATGCCTTTGCAAAATCTTTATCTTTTGTAAAATTCTTTTCTGCAAGTTTAATATTTCCGGTTGAACTCATAATATTTATTATAATTTAAGTTGTTGAAATTTTTTTCTGTTCTGTGGAAAATTCAAAGAAGGGTAAAAAAAAAGAATTAAGATGAAGAAAATAAAAAAAAAAAAACTTAAAAAAAGTTTAACAAACAAGTTAAAATAGAATAAAAGAAGAAAGGAAAATAGGATATCATATCTCTTTTATTCACAACTACTTGTTGTCCAACTTAAATTTGATGAAATTATCGAATCCTCAACCTCATAATTTCATCGGAACGAAATTTACGATAATGGGGGGAACGAGCGGAACGAAACAAAACAAATTTAAAATTTAACATTAATAACAGATACGATCGTTCCCCTCGTTCCCGTCGTTCCCCCTCGTTCCACTCGTTCCACTTTTCCTATAAATTAAACAAAGAAGTACTAAGAAATCAAACTTACTTTATTTTATGCTTTAATTTCGAACTTCATCTCTTCTTTTTTCTCAACGTCAAGTACTAATTACTCGTACTAAGTACTTAATGGCTATGCCACACGACCCTTTTTTGAAAGATTGAGATTAACTTAGTTCAATTATAGTGGTAGAAAAACCCATCAGATGGAGGTTTTGAATTCCAACATTGCGATTTTCATTAAAAGTTAGAAGGAAATACACTTTATTTTAACTATGACAACCAACTACAGATTCAATTTGAACCCATGCTATTGAAACAACTGCAAGTTAACTTTCAAACCTTTAATAAGAGAACCTTAAATTATATTTCATCCAACACACCAACTCAGACATCTTTTCCTTAAACGTTAAAATAACATACTATTAGTTATAAAATATTATAAATAGCTATTGACAACACAAAATTGAGACAACTACAAGAATTAACTTTCATTATCTTCAACGTTTTAATAACAGAACTTTATATTATTCTGTGAATGAATCTACTAACATCATCAATAAATCATCATAGTCAACAATTAATAGATATACATACTAAAAACACCATTATCGAATCTAATTAAGTACAAGATTGTGCGGCTTAGACATACAATAGCTACCGAGTCAGTTTTCAAGAAATAATCAAAAATTTAACCAACAACTATAAAAAATAAACTATAAATAAAACCTTTCACCAATATATTTTACTTTTTAGACTTGTAAAATATAACACATAGAAAATACCAAATAGCGGATCTTTGAATAAACTTCTTTCTTTCTTAGAATCTCTCATATTAATCCACTTCATAAAATTATGTACTTTTAAAGAATCAGCTCTAAAGCATCTGTGGTCCTTACTCATTACTTTCATACAACGTTTGCAATTTCCTCTAAAGAACACATTTATATTAAAAATAGTCTCAGCTGTGTAATAATTCTTGTACTTATGAGGAATCGAAGAATTCTGTCCAAAAAATCCATCAATACTAGAAAATTGACTACTGAAGTTAAAAGCTTTCGAATAATCATTTTCATTGCAATCAAAAGCCATAAGTTGAAACAATTTCTTTCTTTTGTCTAAATAAGCTTTAAAATTTTCCTTCATTTCCTTTACAAACCTTGATGCATTAGATTGGCAGTTAAACATTGATTCAATAGATAATTTATTAAGAAAATTCAGAACATAACAAGAACAGATAAGCAAAACACCAGCATAGTTAGAATTACATTTATGAACACCTCCCATAATACGCTCTAAACACATAAGACAAACAGTACTATCCATTCTGAATAAAGAAAATATTTCAGGAACTGTTGCCAAAAAAATGGGATCCTTGAAAACTTCCTGAATAAAAATTTTGACATCTGGCTTATATTCAATTGAACCAAATGCCTCAATATATTTATTACACTTTTGTGATGGAGTACGTTGAAGTCCCAAATAATCAAACATTTGATGAAGACCTTGAAAAGCGTTCAGTTGATATTCACAATAATTCTCTTCTACATCAGAAAATATTGCCAATTTCAAAACCTTGTTATTAGGTATTGGTTTTGAATAAGATCCTGAATCCCAGCTCTTACCAACATGTTTGACACTAACATATCCCCTTTCCTTTAAATACACTTGCAAGGTTTTATACCTGGATACCCCGCAATCATATTTACCAACTTCTTTTTCAAATGATAAATGCTCACCTGCACATATTCTATCAAAATAACTAGCTAATTTAATATCTACTGCAGACATACCACTTGAAGATTGTGGATTATAAGATTGGGAATTAGAAGATTTTGATTCAGAAGATTGTGATTTATAAGATGGTAAATTTGAAGATGGTGAATTTGAAGATGGTGAATTGGAAGATGGTGAACTATATGATGTATTAATAGTTTTCTTATTTAAAGAATCAAGTTTTGGAGGCTTGCTATTAACATTATTATCATTGGAATTATAAACATTTGCATTGGTTTGAGTTTGAGTTGCTGGGGAAATAACGATTGAACGGTCAACCAAAATCGTATCCTCAACATGAAACTGGTCTTTGTTCACATTTTCAAAACTTTTATTGAATGCATTCACATCAAAAAGTAAAACACTTGAACTTTTAACATTGAGCGGATAAGCTCTAACATCACAACCTTCATTATTCATTACAAAAATATCTCCTTTTTTTTCTACCCTGATCAATTTGACTTCTAGATAATCAAAAAGTGATTTAGAAGAAACAGGAAACAATTCAAAATCATATTTCCAATTTTTAAAAAAAAATTACGAATGTTCTCTATATCAGAAACCTCATTTTAATTACGTGGGGTATTGGCGTAAAGATTTCATTCTATTTCATTCTATTTCATTTTATTTCACTTTATTTCATTTTATTTCACTTATTTCAGTTTATTTCAAGTTATTTCAATTTATTTCAAGTTATTTCAATTTAGTTCAAATTATTCAATTTATGAACTAAAAGGTAAAATATGTTTCAATGTAATTAAATTAGTATACTGATTATAATAATTTAACCTCTAAGCTAATTAACTCTGTAATTCTGGATATTAGAAGTTGGGATATAATAAATCTATGTTAATAGAAGTTATAAAGTAGAAATGTAATTTTTTATATATAAGTACAAGATAAACTATATAAAGTATACACATCAGCTCATACGTACTATCAAATGTTCCCCATCGACAGGCAGGCCCTAGTCGAGCGCGTCGATAGTCTCGAGTCTACTAAACCTCAGAATACCACATGATTTAATTATTGTTCTTGTTTTCCTTATTATTATATTATAAGTACAAAGTCACTACAAAGTGTGTAGTCTGCATACTAAGACAGGCAAGTAAGTAATAATTTTATAGCGATTTATAATTAATAGTAATAAGGAAAAAAAAAAAAATTGACTACTCAAACCCTTTATACAAACCCTTTATACAAACCCCTTATACAACCAAAGCGTCAACGAATGATCCAGTATAAATAGAAAAAAGGAAGTAAATTCCAAAATTAGGAAATTCGAATACAGCATCTTCATTAAGATCAAGTTTACATTCCTCAAGGTATTGCTTAAATAAAATAATTTTGAAGGCATTGTTCTTTATCCTACAATAATGTGAACCTGCTTTCTTCTTGACTTTAAAGCAATTGTAACACAACCCATAAATTATGGTTGGCATTGAATACAAAAAATTGCTTTTAAATTGGTAAAAACCTAAAAAGGCTTCATTAGTCTTCAACCAAGTATAAATATTACTAAATTTGATGGAAAATTCCAAAACTGCTGAATCAATTGAAGGTGTATACATATTTCATGGAGAACTTGTAAATAACTTCAAAATATTTTTTCTCTTTTTTTTGTAGCAGTCAAAGTTAAGAGAAGCCTATATTAGAATTTCTTCAAAATTAAATCCAAACATTTCGTGAGCTTTTAAAAAGTTGATGTAGTTTAAGGTATAAACTAAAATACATTTAGCAACACCTAAGGAATTCTCGCATGGCCTATCATCATGAGGAGGACTTGGACGTAAGTTGCATATATCAGTCTTAATTTTATGATATATACCAGGAATGCAATAAATAAAGCAGGAATCAGTCATGACTATATGATATAGTTCTTTCAATTTACCCATTGTTTTAAAATTAATAATACTTTTAAAGTAAACTTCTGAAGAATTGATAATGTTTATGTTATAGGAATTCATCAAAACTCGTTTGATGAGAACCAAATATTATAGCTTTATCCAAATTAAATCCAGTCATTTCGTGAGACTTTAAGATGTTTGTGTAGTTTAACGTATAAATTAGAATATATTTAGCAACTCGCAAAATTCAATATACAATTTTTTCTGCCCTTCAATCGTGAAATGTGAAATCGTCTCTGATTTTGCAGAAAAATAGTCCTTAAAACCATATGGTAAAGATGAAATTTCTTGGAATTTAAGCAATTCTCTTTTCATGAATTTTACCTTCATTGGGAGAGTGTTTGGAAATTCCCCACGCTAAAATAAATCTTTAAGTATCAACAATTGAACATCAATGTCTTAGATCGGTTATGAAATTCGGTGTAACCAAGGGTCAAATAACCTTGTGCGCGCATACAGAAAAAAATTAACGATCTAATCGACAACTGCAGGATTCGAACCTGCGCGGGCAAAGCCCAAAAGATTTCAAGTCTTTCTCCTTAACCGCTCGGACAAATTGCCAGTTACACGTTTTTCAGAACGTGTTCTTTATTTGATACTATTTTGTCTGACACGTGACTTTTTAAGATGTATGTTGGACTCCCAGTTGTGGTGATACCCAAAACTTTGTTTTTTTTCAGTTTTTCCTTAAAATCCCACGAAAGGTTATTCCAATGGTCCCCTCTTTTTTTTTTTTGAAAGATCTATTACTAATATCATAAATTTTTATATAGTTTTACATACTGGAATTAATTTTCCTCGCTGGCTGATATAAGATAGCATTATAGTATTATTGGTGTTCTCTTTCACTAAAGATTGCCCTTTCCTGTTTTTTTTTTTGTATAACCTTCCATTCCATCGTATTAGAACTAGGTTTTCCACGACTTTCCTAGACCTCGTACACGGTCTAAAATTTGTGATACAAACAGGTCTTCGCCGAGTAGCTAAAAATGAAAAGCAACAAATCTGTATAAATATTTCATCTTATGTATTTATATAGTGGTTTGTACCTTAATATGAAATTTTCTATGCCGAAAAAGAAAAAACAAACAAATTTTGTGATAGTAAGTTGGTCTTTGATGTTGAAATGAATGAATTTGACAATGAGGATTACTAATTATTGGCTTTAAAGGGGGTAATAGTTGAAGTAGTACCCCCTGTGGAAGTAATTGATTTTTTTTTAAGAAAGGTTTTTATTACAGTATTCTATATAATTTATAAAATTTTAAATACCGATAGCAAATCTTCCTTGTTAGCTTATATAAATTTGAACGTTAACGATACAATATTACAGTAATATGTCTTTGTAAAAATTAGTTTTGACTTTATTTTATGAAATAAAAGCAATTGAACTGCCTTCGAAAGGCTCTGAAAATCATAGATTGTAATTGCGTAAGAAGGTTTGGTTATTCAAACTCTATTTTTGTTATATTGTTTGTTTGTTTTTTCTCTTTTTTTTTTAATGTGCATCTGATACCTAGTCTATGGCTTCTACTCGGAGAGCTTTCTGATTTGGTTTCAAATTATTAAACATATTTTACATTACATCATTTGATGGGTAATAATTTTCCCCTTTGTTCTTTCATTAAATATGAAAATTTAAATGACTTTTAAAAAGTGAAAATGAATTAATATTACTTTGACTGAAAGTTAATTACATAAATAATGTTATATTAACATCTTATACAAGCTAACGAGGAAAAAGTTTCCAGTATGTAAAACTTTATAAACTATATAATATTAGTAATAAATCTTTCTCTTTAAAAAAATAACTCCGATCATGTTGGTTTTAATGAAATATACGAACTTCAAGTTGGTTTATTGAACAAGTGTTTTTATCATCCTTGTCGATTTTGTGGAGGCAGCGGTGGAACACATCATATATTCTTTGAATGTGAAACAAGTAAAGAACTGGCAGGCAGATATTTGCCAAACTATACAGAGTTAAAAGAATGTGTTGGCACAATAAATTTTGAAACAAATGAACAAAGCAATCTTATTTTTAATATTTGCAAATAAGAAATTCTACATACAAAATCTGCAAAAAGAGCTTTTGATTTCGGAGCAGTTCATTAATCATCTTTTATGTAATATAAGAACTCTGTTAGAAGCGCCCATAATGATTTGATAAAGCGGTACTTAAATATAAAATACTAGATAATTTGTAAAGGGAAAGATGACAAACCTTACTTCTTATATAATAAAATGATCAAAAGGGTGTATTAATTATAAATGAATAAATTGCAGCTACGGGGGTTAGCTAATTATAGATGAAACAATTGCTGCCACAGAATGGTACTACTTAAACTAGTACCCCTATAATGTCAATAATCAGTAATCCCTTGCTGTCAGTTTCATCCATTTCAACAATAATAAATGACCAAATGTCGTTAGGGTCATATAAAGGTAGTGCAGGTTCCTCTTGCTGGGTAAGCTTAGAAAGAAGTCGGTTTAAAAAAAGCGATTCTAACAGTCCAGGTTAGATATATCCTTAATATGTCCCATTGTGATTGTGCTGTAAAGAACAAGTTAGTCTAATAATCAAATTAAATTTATAAACTACAACAAATTTTATTTTGTAACTTTTCTAGTATTAGAAATAAATCATTAAACGAAAAATTCAATTGGTGGCTTCGGAGCGTTCACCTAATTTTTAATTTATTCAAGAGATTAGCAAATAGTAAATAATAATTATAGCTAATCAAAATCAAAATTATGAATTATTCCAAAATTAATAATAAACAGTTAAGAATGAAAGACATATGTGAAGAATATAATGGACGATGGGATCAGTTTAGCCCACTATCGTCAAAATTACGAGAATCTGAACAAGAGCTTTGTCACAAATAAATAATGCTGAGAAAAATGTTAGCTTGTTTAACAATTTGATTAGATTGTATATGTTTAACATAATAACAAACAATACTATTACATTAACCAATTTTTTTTAAAAAAAATATTTTATAAGGTTTTTCATATTGGAAACATTTTTCTGGTTAGCTTGTATAGTTTGAGTAACTAATCCTTCTTTAACAAATACAACTTATGATTTCCTGAACCTCTTAAATAAGCAGCTTAATTGATTTTATGTGATAAAAAAACCCAAGATAAAGATCTTTTTTTTTTTTTCAAAGATTCTTTACAACAATATTATGTGGGAGCGTATGCGGTGAAGCTTATAAGAGTTAACGAGGACTACTTCCAGTATGTAAAACTTTATAAACCATATAGCATTTGACGCATATCCATATTTGAAAAAAAAAATAGTCCAGGGGCCCCTAACGTTGAAGAGTTTAGTCGAAGGTTTCAGAATCTTTTCGTTTTTTGGAAAATTTAGACATTTAGAAAATTCGCATCCGTTTGTATGTATATTACACACGTTATCATTATACTCTTCTATCTGTAATATTCCTTTCCTTAAAATCAAGCAACCATTGATTTAAATTACCATTAATATAAGCATCATTTATTTCCTTAACTGTTTTGTCATTCACTTTGAACCCCAATTTGGATAAATCCAAAATTGTCTTTGTAACTAAACCATCAATATTATTCATAGTCGATACATTTTTTGATTTTGAAGTCTTATGTACCGATTTTAATATTTCGTTTGTTTTAAATGCATCCTCACGTCTTAGTCTAAGAATAAATCTTGATACTGGTTGTAACAAATCCTCAGGATCCGGAATTACTTTAGGTATACCGGATGATGCAAGAACTAATGTGTTTTCTTCTTGATTTTTATAATCATTTATTAGAATTCGAAAACTTGGTATATTATTTATAAGTTCAAATGATAAATTAAATAATCCATACTCAGTTAATGTTAATGATAATTTTAATTCATTTGCAACAGGATCAAAAACAATGTATTCCCCATCTGGTGATTTAATTGAGTATATTGCATTTTTCCTTTCCTTAGATTTATTGAATTGAAATACTAAACTTTGGTCTGATAAAATAAATACTTGATCTACATTTTTGGGCTCTATACGCCCCACAATATTATCCCCAGGTAGTTCGAGTTCAGTGTAGTTGATAGTATCTTCTTTCGATGATAGTTCAAAATCATCGACAAATTGTAGGGATTTTTTAATATTTCCATCTTCAGTTGTGTTTTTAATTTGACTTAAGCATAATTGTCTTTTGTCATCAACAAAGGTAATTATAACTGGTAACTTTCCAGATTCAGGATTAATTAGGGAATGTGTAGCTTTATTTAAATCTCTTGGATATAACAATGTCCACCCATATGTTAATTTTTCAATATCTATATCACTTTGTTTTATTTCGTTTCCATTTATAAAAAATGATAGTTCCTTTTCCTTATGTTTAGGTTTATCACGTTCTAGAACAATTGTTTTCTTCTTAGTTTTCTTCTTCTTTTCCCCTTTAAACAATAATTTGGATACCATTTGAAGGGTATGCTATATAGTTACCATTCATTGTGCACAAAAGAAAATATTGTGAATCTGGCTGAATGGCATATTAGAAAATTATAAGAAATACGAAAAATGGATTTTCGCATGAGGGTTTCTCAGAATCTGTTTCTCTTCTACTCCCAATGTACTCTTCAACATATGTACTGATCTATGAATAACTATGCTCTATAAATAAATAATATATAAAATATGTAGTATATAAATTTAGGATCTAACTATTTTTTAAAATGTTCAATTACCCATTCTCTAACAATTTTAACAAACTCATTTTTACGTTCAGTGACTAACCAATGACCAGCATCAATTGGCTTAACTTGAAATTCAGGGAAAAATTTCATTATTGCATGTGTATGGATATCATGACCAACAAACTTGGAGTAATTTGCTTTGATAATCAATAATGGACCCATAGATTTTTGATTTGCTAAAGGTTCCAAGTCATCATACTCTGTCATTTTCCATTGTAAAACATCCTCAACTGATCTATTCAACGTTTCAAGGGGTACTTTCGGTGTCAAAATCCCTTGCTTCACAATGATATTTGTCAGCCAAAAATTAACCACTTTTTCGATTGGCTCAACATGTTTGATTAAATATGATTTAATCGTTGACATTGACCAAGTTGGGTGGGTTTTTACACACCAATCCAATGTCCGTAAACCGATATGAAATTTTTCAAACTCAACAAATGAATCTTCAGGATTAGTATAAGGAATATTATCAATTGAAACAACACCTTTAATCATTTTTGGATATCGTAATGCGTGAATCATCGCCACTTTTGCACCCATAGAGTGTCCTAACAAAATAAATCCTTGATGTCTGGGGATCGTTGATGGTAATGATTCAATCAATGTCGATAAATCATCAGACATCGCTTTGTAATTCATGGTTTCAGCATGGAATGATGTGCCATGGTTTCTCAAATCAGGCACAATCAATGGTGTTTCTAATTGGTCAACCAAAGACCTAGCTGCAGATCTATTATTTTTTCTATTTCCAAGTAATCCATGCAAAAAAATAATAGGTGGAATGGTATTTGAAGACTGTGATTTTGGTGTGAAAAGATCGTAATCTAATACATTGTTGTTGGTGTGGATAAAGCGTATATTTGAAATACTACGTAATGCAACAACACGACTCAAAGATGATTGTAACATAGTTCGACCCTTCTGGTTCGTAATGAAATAGAAATGAAAATCTGATAGATCCTAAGTGAATGATATAAATGTCCGAAACATGCGTGAACCATCAAATCGACCGAACAAAGAATTGAAGAAAATAAAACGTAAAACGGCTTCCATATTTTTAGAGTTCGCGTAACATGAAATTTTGAATTATCAACGTCTCACCATGGTAGCAGATCTTTGATTATTTCATACATGTTTCATGTTTGTCATGTTTGCAAAATATGGTTTATTCAAAGGAATTTTCAATTTTATATAACATGCATAGTTTCTCGTCAAATCAATTCCATTAATGTTCATTTTTGAAAAGATTAAATTGCAATTGCAATTTTTATTTTTTAAAAATATTTTTCAACTTATTCTAAGATAGAAATAAAAAACTAAATTTATCTCAAACAAAATTATAATATCTAAGCAAATATGATTTTTTCATTGGGAATGTTTTTCGTTAAAAAGACGCCAAAATTATTGTGTCTATTGGTTACAATAATCAATATTGTTATGATATTTTTTGTAATGAATGGAGCAACACATAATTCTGATGCTTATGCAAATCTATATTTAGTCGAATACAAATTCAACCAATCAAGCGATATTTCAGGTTTATTATCAAGCCAATATAGTCAACAACACGAAGGTAACAAGCTTGAAGATTTCACTATGAAAGTTGGCTTTATGGGTGTTTGTGTTGATTTTGGCGGCAATGATACTTCTTCTGGTGGTTTAGAATGTGGATATACATCTGATATGGATGATAAATATCATTTTCAAGTTCCATCATTTTCTGTTACGAGTAGTAAAAACAGTTCATCAAGTGCAACACTACAATTGTTTGACATAGCACATACAATTCAAAACAAAGCGGTAAAGTATCAAATTTATATTGTTGAAATTATAGTTTTACTTGTTTTATTAGTTTCACAAATTTATACTTTGATTGGATTCCTCCCGTTTCAATTTTATATTCAATGCTTTATTATCATGACATTAATTTCATTTTTCACAATTGTTTGTATATCAATTACTTGGTTATTAGTGACAATGCAAAACTTACAGAGCATTGGAGGAATTATGACAATGAATATTTTGCTTTTTAAGCAAGGAAAGAGATCACAAAGTATTTTGTGGGCAGTTTTTGCACTTGCTATTATTCAAATCGGATTTCACCTCTGGCAAATCATTCAAGATAGGGTTGGCATTGAAACACAGAATAAATCCAAATCTAGATCAAGACGTAATTTTAGATCTAGAAAGGTTCATGATATCGAAAAAGATATTGGAAGTCTTGACAATAGTGTTATGAGCAGCATCACGACCCTCCGTGGCACATTATAAGTTCCCCAACGTGCTACTTTTTTTTATATTATTTTTTTTTAGTTTTTGTGTATTTTATGATATCCTTCTTAAATTTAGGAATATACCCAACAATATATCAATATCCTTCAAGTTAACTAATAAAGTGGCAAATTCATAGCACCCAATATAGGCGGCTCATCAATCCTAAATGGGAACAATATAAATAAACTTGACTGAAAGTGAAAACACGCGCGAATTAATTAATATTAAATTAATTATTAATTAATAATATTCTTATCTGAGATGAGCCTGACATACTTTAATTTCTATTTTTTAAATTTTAATTTTAGCTACTTAAATAGTTTCATTTGCCACCCTGGTTATTTTGCCTTCCGGCTCCTTTTCTTTTTATTTTACTGTTTCTTCTTTCTTCTTTTTTCTTTCTTCTTTTGAATTCTTTTCTCAGGATACATCTGTTCCAGCTATTCAAAGCAAATACTAAATAAGAAACAAGACACAAGAGACAAAACGATATGATTGATTTAAGATTAAGAGGCGGTATGCAAATTTTTGTTAAAACACTTACTGGTAAAACTATCACTTTAGAGGTTGAATCCTCAGACACCATTGACAATGTCAAACAGAAGATTCAAGATAAGGAAGGTATTCCACCTGACCAGCAAAGACTTATTTTTGCTGGTAAACAATTAGAAGACGGTAGAACCTTATCTGATTACAACATTCAAAAGGAATCCACTCTTCACTTGGTTTTAAGATTAAGAGGTGGTATGCAGATTTTTGTGAAAACCCTTACTGGTAAAACTATCACTTTAGAGGTTGAATCCTCAGACACCATTGACAATGTCAAACAAAAGATTCAAGATAAGGAAGGTATTCCACCTGACCA